>OMLF01013138.1:7116-24168 GCA_900302615.1 Holocentrus rufus | reverse complement strand
CAATTTTTTTTCTGATTGCAGTAAACAACGCACGCACCATTATTTTTATTTATTATTATTGTTATTATTATTATTATTATTATTATTATTATTATTTTAATTTGAAAGTAAAATCACTCAGCTCCTGGTAACTCCGGCCAGCTTTCAATTGGAATGCTCATCACGCATGCGCAACCCAGCGGGCGAATTCTTCTGGGGGGCGTCTTCGGAGTCAGGTTGTCACAGTCAGCAAAATGATGAGTAGTTTGATTTTGTAGTATTGCTGACTACAACATATTTCAATGAGAAGAATGCATAAAAATTATTATTTTAATATATTTCACTCCCGCCACTATGATCTTCCCAGTTCTACATTTTAATTGACAGGCTACATTTTATATTATTCCTGAAAAATAGTCAAATGCCACATTTCATTAAATGTTAAAGTGTTTAAAAATATCTAAACCTTTCAGTTTTCGTTTTAGTTTACTTTTAAATAACATTTCACTTATCTTAAGGGATAATTTAATAATTTAAAACAAAGATTGAGATACCAATGAAATATACCCTAATTATGTCAAGTCATTTGCCTTCAATTACATGAAATTAAGGGGTTCAAACTTAAAACTGAGAACTTTGAGGAGGGTGGTGTGTTTCTAGGTAAAAACTAAGGACAGAGGCTTTGTGTTTCATAGTGATTAGTCTCTTAGTTGAGTGTGTATCTGTGTCCAGCTGACTGATGCTATGCCATGTCTATTGAATAGAACAGCATACCATCCAAAGGAGAATGGCAGATGGCTGTTATGCAATATTGCAGCACTGACATACACACACCTATGATAATGTACACATGATAATCACACATGAATGGCCATTTAGGCTGTGAGTGGTTTATATCACCAGCATCTTATTATGATATGGGAGTAGAGCCATCAGGAAAAATGATGCATTGAGGGGTCTTTGTGAGAAGTGATTGATTCATTTTTAAGATCCAGTGAAAATTAAATGATGCCTGTGGGAAAAGCGTCACTGCAGAAGCAAAGTAGGTTACAGCAAGGCATAATAGATGTGTCATGAACATATTAAGTGAACTTAAGTATGAATCAATTTTATTATGAGATTGTGCAAATTTATTTATAGGTGAGACAAAGAAAAATGGATGCAAAATACATCTAATATGAAACTAAGTATATTCATTAGGCCTATGTGACCAAATATAAAGCTAATTATTATCATTACCACGTTAAATAAAGTGCACAGCACAATTTTAAACGTAGACTTTAACCTGGTCAAAGTCCATTTCCTTGCTAATATTTCAATAGTTTTTCACTGCATTCAGCTTCACCTGCTGTAATGTGATTGACATTTAAAACAAAAACAAAAATAAACAAAACAGCAACAACATTACATACAATATCTTGTAATGCACTGACCTCCAGTTATAACATGGTCATTTTGTAACTGACACCTGTTTTCAACAATGAGAGTTGTGAAAGAGGCTCTTACGTGCTGCATTCAAATGCTGTCAGAAATAGATGTATGTCCTGAGCAGCATGAGGTACAGGCGGGTGTGGCACTCGTCAGTCCTTTGCTTTTGTGGGTGTATTTTTGCCTTGGAGTTTTTATAATTAGAGATCAAGCCGAAATACACAGATACAAAAGCAACTGCAAATAAATAATTAGCATTATTGCATGCTTCTATATCAACTCTTTGTTTATTTAGTAGTTCTATGCCGATTGATTTCTAAAATAAAATAACATTAACTATAAAGATCTCTTTTTTTGCCATGTCAAATGTGCTACTACTTCCCACCAAAAGCAGTGGACCATTTCATATTCACTAACTCGCGGGTCGGAATAAAAGGCCTACGCTGCGTGGAGTATTGTGAAGGCCACAAAAGACGAGCTAACTTCTCTTTGACGTCACGTAGAGGCACGTCGGGGGCGGGGCTTAAGGTTACATAGGCAGTGTAGTGTCTGAGCTCACCACAGATTAATACTTCAAAATTATAGAGACCCAGACAGGAAGATGTCGGTGGTTTGCGTCGCTTTAAGCCGAAATGTTCTGGCTATTAGGAATTCTGGCGCAATGGTGGTAAGTATGAAACTATTCAATATAAGTTATATTATTTTTTTTAAAGCAATTGTACAGAAACATGTCAACCGGGCTACTTACACTATTTGTCTACTTATTAGGCTAATGATTGATTTGTGCCCATAGGCCTATATGCTATGCTTCGCACTGGGAGACATAACACTCTTGTTGGGAAACTCCCAGTAAGAATGTGTATATTCAAGCGACACCCACTTCTGTTTGGATAGTGTGTTTCCCCAGGCAGGAACACATTCCTCCACAATGTAACTGTACATCAACATTTAAATCTGGTTTCTTCAGTGTTAAGGGTGAATGAAATTGGCTATTATTCGACTTAGGCAATACAGTCCAGTTGCATTATCGATATACTATGACCTCTGAGCATGTTTGACTTATGCATTGTGAGCATGAGCGCGACTGTTGTGCAACTCTAAAGCCACCCATTAGAGATCTCTATGAGTCAAGTGTGAAAGTTTGAAAGTCACTGAGGGACTTAGATATCAATTACTCTGTCATAACTATTTCATTTTTACTATTTGGTTATTTATTTTTCAAAAGGGCGTTGTTCACAAGTCTAGTTTTCATTGTTCTGAGAAAGGCAGTTAGGTAACTGGAGACTGCAAAGTGATGTAACAGTTTGTCAGTGTGGTCATGCTACCGCTAGGGGGAGACTTAACACTTTGTTATGAAAAAGGAAAATTTCTAATATCATTAGTATTAATAATAAAATTAATTTTAAATATAATAGTTGCAAGAGTTATAGTAGTCATTTATTATTTTACAGTATTTATGTTATTTTTTTTCCCCCTGGCGTTACAAAATTGAATTACTAAATGCTCCTCCATATAGCCTTTGTTGATGGAAACAACTCCTATGACATGCAAGTGCCCTTCAGTTTTTTGTGGCCAGCTCATGCTTCTATTTCCATTAATATTGCTATTACGTCTACTACTATTTATTCTTATCGTTGTCATTGTTATCATTATTATTATTTTATTTTATTTTTTTTTGAAATTATTTGTTTAGAAATGCTTCAGTGATTGGAAGAGTCTGTACCCAGAAGAAAACAGGAATGATTCAAATAAATCTAAAAATGAAATATTAAAAAAATATAAGAAAATATAAGAAAAGAACACATTGCACAAAACATCTAGGAAAGTATATTTTAATGTGTGATTTAAATGACCATACAGAATAGACCAGCATAAGTTCTTCATGCAGAGTTTCCACCAAGAGTCTAAATTGCTGCACAGTCAAAAGGGCCACTGAAAATAAACCATACCAATACAAACCTACCCTCACCCACACATGTGGTCAAAGTCATTGGGTGCCTGTAAATACTGTATTTGTCAATCAAAGACTGTTTGATACCATGACCATGTCTGAAAATCCTTTAATCAGAAGGATCAAAGGATCCTAGGGTGTGTTCAAAGATTTACAACATAGCTTCGGGCCAGACCCATCAAAGCCATGATCAGTAAAATCTTAAAAGAGGCACCAAAACTGACTAGTGGAGTGATGCTACATTCAGGGATATTTGGTCTTCTTTGCTTTGCATCAGTTAAATATCCCAGCTGTTTTATTCTGATTGATCTTGAGATGTGGATGTTTCTTCTGACTGAGGAAGGCATACAAAGTTGAAGTAGACTGTACAAGATGAAATAAAAATGTTACCATCTCAATATCTCAAGGATAGAATAAAAATGTAACTGTGATTGACAATGTAAATTGAATAAGCAATGAAAATCAGTACGACCGGCAACATTTTGTCACATGATATTCTCCTGCTAGAATAGCTCCATTTGAAAGTCAAATAACAACCCTTGCATTGATTCATGGGAAACTGACGCACGTGTTCATGTATCATGCAGATGGTGCGGTACGCCCAGACTGCGGCAGCACCAGCTCCTGAACCCCGCATCAAGAAGTTCCAGATTTACCGCTGGGACCCGGACACTGCTGGAGACAAACCACGAATGCAGACATATGAAATTGATCTCAACAGGTAAGCTCACTTACATGAATTAAACAATGCTAGTCAGAATCTTCTGTTTCTACCTAACATATTTCTGTACTCCTATCAATCCAGTTGTGGCCCCATGGTTCTGGATGCCCTCATCAAGATTAAGAATGAGATCGATCCTACCCTCACATTTAGGCGCTCCTGCCGAGAAGGTAAGAAAGAAGATGGGCTGGGATAAAATAACATTATGACTCCAAAATATGCACGTTACATATGCAATTTTGCTGAGAAATGAAGCAAGAGACAGTAAAGGAAGCGTGTTGATAGGCCTGTTGAAGTGCACCATACTGTCCCACTCTCGGTGACATTTGACTGTGTGTTTGTGCAGGTATCTGTGGCTCATGCGCCATGAACATCAATGGAGGCAACACGCTGGCGTGCCTAAACAAAATCGATGCCAACACAAGCAAGCCGACCAAAATCTACCCTCTGCCACACATGTATGTCGTCAAAGATCTGGTGCCTGTAAGTACTGCGGTTACAGATCGAAGACTTTTTGATAAAGGTGTAGCCTAGCAAAGGTTCATGACCATATTAATGATTAACTAGATGATTGAGAATGATTAACTATGAATATAGAAGAGGATTTATAAGAAATAGACATATAGTCATTTGTTATCTGTGTACCTGTTCTAAGGTTTGTATTTGTTTGTTTCTGTTTTACAGGATATGAGCAACTTCTATGCGCAGTACAAATCCATCGAGCCCTACCTGAAAAAGAAGGATGAATCACAGGAGGGGAAGGAGCAGTATTTCCAGTCAGTGGAGGACAGGCAAAAATTGGTAAATACGCCCCAAACAACAGATGGCTTACACTCCCTCTGGTAGCTATATTGGTGGCAGGCTAGCTAGCTACTGTACCACTTTGACACAAAATAGCAGGTAAACACAGGTGCTTCTAATGACATTAATGAAGGTTCTGTTCCATAGTCTTTCCAGTGAGCCAGCATGAACAATAGCAGGACACTGGCTCTGCAGAACCTTCATTAGTCATTAGTAACACCTGTGTTTACCTGCTATTTCATGTTAAAATGGCTGCTGTGAAAAATGTCTAATGAGCCCACTTTTGGCATAGAGACTAAAGACAAGAGCTTACTGTGTCACTGTAAGCTACATTGGAAACAAATCTACCTCATTACACTATTCACTTTTACTTAAAATGTTACAGAATGAATCTGTAGCCACAACACAACAAACTTTTCCAGCTAGCTTGATGTTTCTAGCCTGCTTGCTCTGTCCATTCATCAGTCACAAAAAATATTTAATTGAGTTTTCCCGAAATCTGAGGAAATTCTGTGTCTCGTTAGTCTCATTGTGTCATTGTGTCTTTAAAATTGCACTAATTGGCCTGAGGGAGGCACTACAGTGTTTGTTTACATTTTGGACTTTGCTGAAACTTGAGGGAGTGATGCAACTCACCACTGCATTTTCACATCTTCAAAACGACACAGATCAGACGAATGGGTGCACTCCGTCATTTATTCACTTGTTCATGTATTTACACAGAGTTTCTTAAACACCACTGATCTGATTTTGACAAAATGTTGGGAATTAATGCTTCTCACCGCTGTATTCCAGCATTAAAAATTACACTTGGGAGGGGAATAATAAGTGACATATGTGTAACTGATTGGAATGGCATAGTTCTTTTTGTCTTTTTTTTTTTTTTTTAACATACAGCAATTGCTCCTCTGGACCTCCATGTTGGAGTCACATCTGTTTGATAACAAATTGATTTGTACATTTGAATACTATGTTTACTGTATTTTAAATTAGTTTTTATTTAAGTAAAAGCTGCTGTCACCTAAACGTCCCACAGTGATACCAAAAATGTGATGAGTGACTGTCAGACTCACCGGTTTTCCTTCATCCAACAGGACGGCCTGTATGAGTGCATCCTCTGTGCTTGCTGCAGCACCAGCTGTCCCAGCTACTGGTGGAATGGAGACAAATACCTGGGGCCCGCCGTCCTCATGCAGGTGGGTACATGGACACAATTTACAGTAGCTAATCTCTTTCTATATATTGAGCTGAGATACATTTGGCAGCACTTCAAATGCAAATGTGGTAAAAATTCAACCACAGAGCAGACAACTGACACACACTGTGTTGCTCTCCCTCAGGCCTATCGCTGGATGATCGATTCCCGTGACGAGTTCACCGAGGAGCGTCTGTCTAAACTTCAAGACCCCTTCTCCCTCTACCGCTGCCACACTATCATGAACTGCACCAAGACTTGCCCCAAGGTACATCAGAGCACAAGCATACTGCAGAGTTTATTATCTCTCATTGATTACCTGCTGAACACCAATACAATTTCACTTGTTTATTCTGCAGGGACTGAACCCAGGAAAGGCCATCGCAGAGATCAAGAAAATGATGGCGACCTACAAGGAGAAGAAAGCAGCCGCCTCATGAAATGAAAATACCTCAAACTGAATCAAGAGAAGAAGAGGCAATAATGAACTTTTCGTTGCGAGTCTGCTAGCCTTACAGTGTGTCACGACTCTTCTTCTTTATTGTTGTCCTTACTGTTCTTGAATATGAAATCTCAGTAAATGAATGACACTCCCATGTGTAACTTTCAAGAATAATTTAAATAATGGCAAAAATGAGGCCGACACCTCACAAAGGAATCCAGGCACTTTTATGATTTTGCTGAGTGGAAGTGTGAATGAATGAGTATGTGTGTGTGAGTGTGCGTGTGTGTGTGTGGGTTCTGAGTGAGCTTAACTATAATGTACAGCATGTAGAGTAGCTAATGTAGTATTAAACCAATCCAGGTTGTAAAGAAGTGTGTTATAATTACACTAATGAGATGCAACACTTTGGACCACAATTGTAATAGCTGTCTATTCAGTGAATATACTGTAGGCTCTGTTGTATGGAATGACATTCTGGGTGAAAACTGAAAGAATGTAAATATTATTTGAATACATGTTCATTAAAGACGTGGTGAAGCTCAAGTGTGAAAGCTAAAGGTGTAGAGTTAATAATTAGGGCAAAAGCTGGTTTGTTTGAACAGAGGGTTCACTTTTCCACCTACATTAGAGACACAATACTAATTCTTTGGGATTCTTTTGTAACAAGTGTTAAAGCTTTGTCCATGTGCACTGTGGTCTCAAAGTCAGAGTGCACTACCAAAAACTTTGTTTCATCACATATCCACAACTAATCCAGAACTAATACATATGAAAAATTTGAGATCTTAGATATGTGATCATCCTGCGCATACACACAGCTTATATCAAAAGACAGCGGTATGACAGGTTACCACTGCATAAAAGCTACATGGTGGTGGAAATATTTTGGTGCAGGGACGTTTGATCTTTTCTGGAATGCAGGATCAATTTTACATTCACCAAAGAGAAACAGCCCTCAATTCTGCAGCGGAATGCCGTCTCTTCTGGCTTTAAGCTGTGTGGAAGACATGTATTTTCCAGCAAGAAAAGGGAAAAGCAGAACAAACTGGAACACAAGACAGAATACACTCTCTGGGATGCCCTGGAAGAGTGTTGTAATAATGTGGATTGAATTTCTGCAAAGTTGTAGAAGTGATACCAGACTGACAGCAAAATGTAAATAGGGCAAATGGTGGACTGGTCTGGTAACAATCTCCTTTGACTTAGCTAATCTTGAATCTTGTTTGAAAGCTGTCGTTAAACAAAACATTTGTATTCTTTTTTAAAAACGTTAAGATAATTTCCGTGGTTATGGAGTCAAACTTTTGGATCTACTCAATATACCTTTTCCGAGAAGCAAGGCCCCTTTAAATCAGGTTTTGGGAGTTGGGCGTGCCTTTGCCTCGTCTGTGAACTTGGCACGTTTTGGGGCTGTTTGACCCAGCGGCTCGCCGTAGAAACAGTCGCGTGAAACCGTAGCGGGTGCAGCAGTTCAAAGAGACTCGTGTGGGTAGAGTAGAATTGGTTGTTAAATAGGATGTAAAATCTGATAATGTGAAGGTTGTCACCGTGACCACAGGATGGATAGGCGCGGTAAGTGTGTTTGATGGTGAAAAATAAACGCTCCGTGTTTTCCCGACAGGAGGGAGTTTACACAGGCTGCTGTTTGTTAGCTGCAGCCGGTGGGTGAGAATAGCTAGCAACGGAGCACTACTAATGGAATACAACAGAAACTGTTGGCTAGACTGTTTACAGATTGGCTGCATGTCATTTATCAAAGTCACCAAATTGTTGTGCCTTTAGTTTGAAAAACCCATTTATCACCGCTGTGATATTTAATTAGCGTTAATCATCTGATCTACAATCAGTAATGCCGGGTCAGTAATGTGATACTGAACAAATGGGGCTGAACTATGAATTCTCTTAATGGTTGTCACCAGACAAACAACCACAATATCTCATAAACAAATTCAGCCTTTTTTCAGACAGAAGTATTCATTCATAATTCATTTTTAGTGAAGAATCCTCATAACATCTTATGATTACAGTCACGAGCACGCTACAGCTACCACTGCTTTTACTACTGCTATCTCTTACTACAACTACTAGTAACTGCTGTTATTATTTATGCTACAGCTACAACTACTACTGCTACTACTTTACTGCTCTCAGTAATAGTAGTTGAGCTATTACTGAAACTATATCTACCGAAACTACTGCTACAACTACTAATGTTATAATAACTTAGTCTATATTAAAGTGTCAATCAGGCCCACCAAACACAGCCTTTGACTTTGCACAGCCTGTGGAAGAAAGTGGTGTCATACAGTGGGCCTGGAATGAACTTTATTCTGCAAGCTGTTTTTGCTTCTTCAGCTCAGATGACTGGCTTGTTTCTGCTGGTTTTGGCACAGTCATTTCCTTTGCATGCACCTTGAGATGCTGGGAAGTGTGCCTTCTGCAAGGTTCTCTTTTCAGATCAAACTGAAAGTGTGGCTTTCTCATGTGGCTCCACAGCTCACGGGACTATAAATTCCACAACGACCTTGTTGAAAGTACTCCTCTCCTCCAAATGCAGGTTGTGATCTAAGCAGAGTTATTGATCTTTGGATAGTTTGCTAGTGGCATAGTGAGAAGGCTGGGTGTGTTGGGACGGTCTGTTTCGGTGTGGTATGGGAATGAACTGGTTCATTGAAACTAATTGTAATTCAACATGCATTTTTTGTAATTAATCATGTGGGCAACATAGGCTGCAACATGACAGTAACCACCATGACAGCATGTTTGACGGGTTTGTGAAACCTGATATTTTGGGTTGCCTTTGCTAGGCAGTGGCCTAGTTTTGGCAAAGAAAGCCAGTGCTGATAAGAAGCTTTCACATGAAGTCATTCTTCTGTGGAGGAATTGTATTAAAAATAAACCTTTATGCAGGTGAAAAGATTAAATATGCAGTATTATCTTTCATGTTGTGCTACATTTTTAGTTTGGCTACGTAATCCATGCTAATAACTTGATCTGTTTAGACTTTGATCAGATGTTGAGGCAGAAATATAAAGGGTATGACTGGCATGAGAAGTGTATTTATGAAGGAAGACATACTGTTGCCTGTCGTCCTGTTATGTGTCAGTTTTGTCAAAATCATCGTGAACAAAACATTGACTGATTGACAATGCAGAATACAAATTGTGTTGCTTGCTATCTCTTGTTTGTTTATGTATTCTACCTGAAAAACCTCAGTTTCTACTTAAGTTCCATTGTCGGACATATAGTTTTTGCGTTTTACTTTGCATTACTTCTCCTTTCCTCCACAACAATTTGCTGACGAGTTAGGATTCTGGGCAAAAGGTCGCTAAACCTACTTAAAAACTGGGTCAGATTTTTGAAGTAGAACCAGCAAAGACGGCAGTCGGAGGGGTACTTGTCCGATAATAGACGCTCGACATTAAGAGGAAACGGTCTGTGAACAGGTGGAGTGGCTGTAAGGCAGAGCAGACCGGACAGGTAACGCCAGCAGGTCGGATTTATAGTTTCAGTCGTCGAAATTAGCATACTCTATGATGAGGGGAAACGCCGACCACAGGCTTTCGGTGCTGAGTTAATGGTAAACAGCATTTTCTTTAACGTATCGAGACATAAAGGTAGTTTTATTGCGAGCTTTTCGGGAACATGATGAGTGTCTAGGAAGCGGAAGCGACACGAGTTTGTAGTGAAACATATCCCATCTCACGTTCATAGTGTTTCTCTTGGATCCCTGTAGTATTTCTAAAGCAACTGAAAGTGTTTCTGTTGCACTTAACGTGATTTGTTTATGACTCCGCAGTTTTTTGTAAAAATTAAAATTGTATCTGTAGTATTGTGATATTGCCACAGGGAGTTACATCGCGTTTGGCACTCAGGAAAAAATATAGTACAACAGTCTGTGTTGTTTTCATAGAATTCTCTAGCAGCCTGATATTTTAAAGTTTTTCTGTGATTTGTATTGTATCCTAAACTTTGTGATTAGATTAATATTCCTCCAAAGCAGGCAAAGCATGAAATATGAGACTGTCCACATCTAGGTTGGGTTAGATGATAAGCTCTCAGTCGTATCTGTGCTTCGGTCATTCTGTTTTGCTTACTGACACTGTAGAGAGAAGACCCTTTTTGCTTTCTCAGTGCATACCAAAGATGTGATTTACACCAGGCACAAAAGATTGTTTTGCCATTCAGACAACAGCTTTACAGCGTGTTAGGTTAATATTTACTTTTTGGGTGTGTAAATTGCAGAGCAGTTCATGCAAATGTTTATGCAAGAGAATGGCTGTGCTGATAGTGTGTAACCTGTTCTGTAGGTAGTCTGCCGGAGCCGCAGAGCGGGCTTCCCTCACCCAGTCCCAGAGACCCCGTCCTCAGTCCTGAATCACACATGGTAAGAGTCTCCCACAGCAACCACATCAGCAATGGCTAGTCATGAAGAACTGATGGATCTGAATTAGATTAGACCAAATGCAAATTGGTTCTTGTATGGTTCAGTGACAAATGTTGGAAGCCACACAACTTCACTGGTTTTTATCATGAGCCACAAATGTTGATTAGCTGACCAGCTGGTTGCGTGTGATCTTGGCTGTCTGCCTCCTCTCTCTCACCAGGATGTTCAGGGTTACAGGTGGGTGTGCTGGAAAGTGTGGTTGTGTCGCCTGGGTGCGGTGCTGACTCTGGGACTTCTCCTGATTGTATTTCACTGGCGGCCGCGGCTCGCCGTCCTCGCCCGCTGCAGCTCCTGCCCACTGGCCTTGGCAGATATTCTGCTACTGAGAGTAAGAAAATAACCAGCTGTCTGCATACTCCTCTCATGAGTGGTTTTAAAATGGGTTTTAGGCATATGCATTGAAATTACTTTTCCCTTTACATGGCCAAAATGCCATGATTTGCTTGTCACTGCCCCTTGTGTCCTTGTAAATTAAGATTTTATTTATTTGCACAATGGAACACACACAGATGAGATAAACAAATGAAACAGAGGCAGTGCAGGAGAGATAAAGGAATCCTAGAGGCTAAAGGAATCTCACCTAAATGAATAAAATGAATTATTCATTTAAAAGCAGTAATGTGTCCCAGAGTTATATTGATATTGGGCATCAGCAAAAACAAACAAGTAAATAAATAAATCAGCTATCACCGACTCAGGCTAAAAGTATAGTACAGGCCTTCAAAAACCCATTTCTTGCTTATTTCCCATCCACAAGTGTTTTACTGTCTTATTGGATACTATACTATATAGCTATCCTGTAGCATTGGACATGCATTGCCTTTCACTTTATGGTCTGTATAGCCACATGTTTCTCTGACTGCCTCCAGAGCTGCTGTTTGTAAGCCAATCTCCAATGCATCTCCAGTGCATTTTATGCATTGTTGCTTTATGTTTTTTTCTCTAGTCAGTCCAATGACAATCTGATTAGTCATGGTACATATTAATGCCAGGTGGAAAAGGTGACAAAACTGTGGCAATGCATGTGCCTTCCCTTTGAGTTTGTTATTGTTGCTCATGTTGCTGCTACACTTTATCTCCGTCCTGAACATATTAAAAAGAGCTTTTGGAGAAACAGTGCAGTTTGCCCCATTAAATTTGGTTTTGTGCTCCGAGATGCCTCCAAACTATATTATAGTACATTCATATTGATTAGTATGTCTGTGTTTTAAATGGCCAGCAGTCAGGTAGATGTTTCTCTGTTTTCTTATATCTCCTCCTTCAGGACAGTTTCAGCCACCAGCATGTTGTGGAGGTCCTTACAGAGGAGCTGGAGGAGGGCAGGTCAGCTATGTGTCTCTGTCTTGTCACAGCATCTTCCACAGCCCTTCAGCACTATTGATTCATTTAACAGAATTGATGAACAGTTATTAAAGGAACACTCCAACTTTTTAGGCAAAATACCCTTTTTCCGACTTACTCAGACTGAGACAAGATGTTCAATATCATTTTCACCTCTGTACATCCACTGCTTCGATTCCTATGGTTAGCATTTCGTGTTAGCTTAGCCTAAAGACTTGAAGTCAAGAGGAGTCATTAACGTAGCTCTGTAAAAGTGAAAAAAATAAACCTTACATCAACTCTGAAGCTGTCTTATTTACACAATGTATCATGCGTGTTACACAGTAATGAAATCCAAATGTATTTCAAGTACACATGACAAACTGTAAATAAGACAGCTTCGGAGGTTTATTTTTTCACTTTGACGGAGGTCGGCTAATGACTCCTGTAGACTTAAAGTTTTTATACTAAGCACCAAATACTACCTATAGGAACTGAACCAGTGGACGTACAGAGGTGAAAATGGTATTGAAACTTCTTGTCTCGGTCTGTGTAAGTCTGAAAAAGGGTATTTGGCCCATAACATTAGAATATTCCTTGAGTTGATTGAAGATTATGTGTAGGAAGCTGCAGGCTCCACTAAGTTGATTTTTTCCCAATTAGTATGGAGCTGCTGGGAGATCTAGGGGATAATGAATGGAGAGACACAGTCCAGCTCCACAAAGAAGAGGTAAGGAAACAGGGAAGGGCGAGAATTTGGAATAGACTGAAGTGCTATGCAAACTTCTTTTCTGGAATTACAATGATCACTCTTGTCTTGCAGAAAACGCTGCTGCGTTACTACCTGTTTGAAGGGCTGCGCTATGTCTGGCTGGACAGGAAGGGGGCTTTCTGTCGAGTTAGGTACTGAAGCAGCTGACCACAACACTGGAATAAGAGCTCTCATTGGGATTTAGCTAATGAGTAATAAGCAAAGGTTTTATAGTATTTACCAATCTGATATATTTCTGCAGAGAACCACAGAGAAATGGTACAGTAGGCATCTCATTAGATAGGTAGGCATTTTCAAAGAAATAAACAACAGCTCTCCATTTTTCCGTGACTTGATTAATTTGGTGTTTTGGTCTACAACTGCAGACATACTTTACATCAGAAAAAAAATCAAACCACTGAATATAAGTTTAACTCAACCACAGCACTTCACTTTGAGCAGTCATGATGAAATTGCCCATGATATTAAACATGTCATGTTGAACTGCATGTGTTCTTATGCCAAAGAACATGGAACATGGTTGTATTTTAAGTAACATAGGTAGGAGTTAAAATCTTCACTTATTTACTGCAGTGTTCATATAGTCCCTCTTTTTTCTGCAGTGTCCTCAGTGAGGGCTGGACCTGCAACGATCTGTATAGCTTCCAAAACGGCCTGAGTCCCCTGGAGCAGAACTCGAGGTATGAAAGGGTGAATGAATGGAGCATCAAGCTGGTTGTTTAATCTTGAAGAGTACTACTCATTTATTCATTACATCAATTCTTTCAGGAGGCACATCTATGGGCCCAACCTTATTGATGTGCCTGTAAAGTCTTGCATGCAACTGCTGGTTGAGGAGGTGAGATAGAAAATGAATAGGCAAGCTCTTGAGTGTTGAACAGATGAAACCACCTTGTCATTACAATATGCTGTGTGCTGCCATTTTCCATTGAACTTACTCACTACACTGTTTCTCTTCATCTATTTCTTCTAGGTCCTCAACCCATTCTATGTGTTTCAAGTTTGCAGCATTATCCTGTGGACAATTGATAATTATTACTATTATGCCACCTGTATCTTTATTATCTCAGTCATCTCCATCAGCATCTCCCTCTATGACATTCGTAAGGTGAGCCTAAAGAACCAGGCTGCTCAGCCTACCAGTAGTTGGCTTCCTTTTTTTCCTTCCAGACACTAAGGTATACAGTTGAAGTCAGAAGTTTACATACATTTCCTTAGCATTTGGTAGCATTGCCCTTAAACTGTATGACTTGGGTGAAATGTTTTGGGTATCCTTGGACAAGCTTCTCGCAATAGTCTGCTGGAATTCTGGCCCATTCCTCGCGACAGAACTGGTGTAACTGAGTCAGGTTTGTAGGCCGCCTCGCTCACACACGCCTTTTCAGATCTGCCCACAAATTTTCTGTGGGATTGAGATCAGGGCTTTGTTGTCCTTAAGCCACTTTATAACTACTTTGGCAGCATGCTTGGGGTCATTGTCCATTTGGAAGACCCATTTGCGCCCAAACTTTAACTTTCTGGCTGATGTCTTGAGATGTTGCTTCAATATTTCCACATGATGTTCTTTCCTCATGATGCCATCTGTTTTATGAAGTGCACCAGTTCCTCCTGCGGCAAAACAGCCCCACAGCATGATGTTGCCATCCCCACACCTCACAGTTGGGATGGTGTTCTCAGGCTTACAAGCTTCCCCCTTTTTCCTCCAAATCTAACGATGGTCATTATGGCCAAACAGTTCCACTTGAGTTTCATCAGACCACAGGACGCTCATCTCTGGGACACAGAACCCGTCTCCTTCCCGAGCGAGATGATGGCTGGAGATTCCCATGGTGTTTATACTTGTATACAATTGTTTGAACAGATGAACGTGGCACCTTCAAGCATCTGGAAATTGTACCCAATGATGAACCAGACTTGTGGAGCTCCAAAATTCTCTTTCTGATATCTTGGCTGATTTCTTTTGATTTTCCCGATGTTCAACACGGAAGCAGCTTGTTTGAGGTGTGGCCTTAAAATACATCCCCAGGTGTGCCTCCAATTAACTCAAATGTTGTCAGTTAACCTCTCAGAAGCTTCCAAAGCCATGGCATCATCATCTGGGCTTTCCCTCATTGTTTAAAGACATACCCTTTGTTCCAGTAGTGGTTAAACATGCCCTCGTTCACTTCTCTGAAAAACTGAAGTGGACTTGGTGAGATCGACCCTCGGAGGGCTGAGGGAGCGAGTAACTCCAGACCTCAATATCACCCATAATGCATTGCAGTTTTGCATTCAGTGCAAGAAAAGACATCCACAGATAGGTGGCAGGAGAGCCGGTAGACCTCTTGTTCCGTACATCCAAAGAAGGAGAAAATTAATAGATTGAGCAAGGTGAGTTTTTAATTAATACTTAAAAGACTGTCTGAATGCTAGAATGTCAGCGCAAGCAATATACAAGTGTAAGTATACTGCAGAATTATACGTTCAAGTAGCCTATTGTAATTATTTGTCAGAAATTATCACGAAAATAAAAAAGTTAAATGTGTAGTTCTTCTAGGCACGCTTTCTAGGCTTCTTAGCAGCAAATGTAACAGGCAGAACAGCACTGCACTGCACTGCTGATTGTTAATGGTCAGTGTGCACGGGCAGGTGCGTTCCATTTAGCACCTCTACTCCTGCCCCGCCCACTTTCCCTCCGCTCTCCAAGTGGCCTCTGTTGTGACGTGGTACCAAGGGCTGAGGGGAAGTCAATGAGGGGAAATGAAAAAAAAAAATTGAGGGATAGAAATCTTTGTGTATGTAAACTTCTGACTTCAAAGAAAGTAACAAAAAATTCTCTAAGAAATTCTCTCTCATTATTGTGGCATTTAGCAAATAGAAATAATTTTGGTAATCCTAACTGACCTAAAACAGGAGAAGTTTAGTCTGATTTAACTTCAGACAGTGAGAAAAAAAAGGATTGTGTCTTTTTACACAGTGTATGTAAACTTCTGGTTTCAACTGTATTTAACATACAAATGTAATTGTAAGTATTGCAAATTTGGTGTTTGACTTTAGACTCTCTACCCCACAGCAAAGCACTGCTCTTCGCAGCATGGCTCAGCTGATCACTACTGTCACAGTGCGCAGAAGCTCAGGAGGTGAGTTCTTCCATTTGTTTTCCTATTCCTGTGTGAACGTTTATTACAGTTTCAGAGAAGGATTGATCTGAATTTCTTGATTTAATGATATTTCCACGCTACACCTGATATTAACACATCCTTGGTGATAAGCCTGCAACCTGATCTCCTCCTCACCTGAGTGTTGAACAGTGGCTGGAATAGAAAAATGGCTTGACCTGAATATTTTTGTCTAAAAAGAAATTGTAGCCCACAACAGGGGCATCACTGTAACATGTGGAGGGCAGAGTGAAAGCAGTTTGATATGGACCTGCCACTTTGTAACTACCGCTGGCCTCGGGTTGGGTTGAATGCTTAAATGAGAGGAGTCCGTAGCTTTAAGGTATAGCCCAGTCTCCTGTAGTGATAATCATCAATTAAATACATTTTTGTAAGCTTGCTACATCAAAAAGTAGCAAAGGCTACCCTTATTGATAAACCATCTATCCACACCAGCTCCTCCCTGTAGGTGAAACTTCACTGAGTTGTTTAGTACAGGTGGAGGTATTTATTTTTAGTATAGTATTAGTTCTCCTTTTCAACCACACATCTGCTTAAATTTACACCTATGCACACTTTTGTACATGTGCAGTGTTGTGCCCAGGTGTCATACCAAGACGTATTGGAGGTGCAGCCATTGAAACCACATTTGGAGGTGGTTAGAAATACATTTGGCCACATTAATAACTATGAGTAAATTCAGTGTGGATCCAATCTACATAGAGGCCATATAGGAAATATGTAACTAGCAAAAAACAAACACACACACACACACACACACACACACACACACACACACACACACACACACACACACACACACACACACACACACACATCCACACAGAACAGAGAA
>OMLF01013137.1:0-19717 GCA_900302615.1 Holocentrus rufus | reverse complement strand
CGCCTTCTGCGCCTCCCCCAGCGCCATCCTGGAACGCAGGGACGTGAAGCCCGATGAAGAGGTGGGGGGGTCCAGGAGCGTGGTGCTGCTGCGGGGGGACGATCGTGGTGGAGGGGGGATCTACGCCGACCCCTACTCCTTGGGCCCAGACACGGGCCGGCTGAGCCTCGCTGGGGGTCCTCATTCGCCTCTACCAGCCAGGGCAGATCCCTACGGCTCCCTGTACCGCCGCGGAGGAGGGGGAGGAGGAGGCGCTGGGTCGGTGCGTTCCCTCACTTCCTATTCAGCAGCTGCCCTACAAGGAGAGCTCATGGAAACTGGCGCTCTTTATAGGCCGGGAGGACCACTGTACAATGATGCCTATGCCGCATCCATGTTGGCCATGGGCTTCCGGGTGCCACCACCCTCATCCCCGCAGAAGATACCCGACATGAGGGATTCCTACACGGGCACCATGCCGAGCCGGGGATCTCCCGGGAGGCAGAGCCTGCGGAGAGACTCGGTGACCTCCTCTGTGTTTGGAGACAGTCCTAAAACCAGGGGCCAGGGCTCAGGGTTAAGTCTTGCCTCAGAGCAGCTCTGTCTGCTGGCCGGTCCTGGAGGGGAGGGAGGGAACGCCGGAGGCTTCGGCTCAGCTCTGCTGGGGAACGAGACCGAGACCAGGTAGAACAGCCTGCCTCACATGCATTCGTTCATCCGAGTTTCTACATGAATGCTGTTGTGTACATATAACTGAGTAAGACTGTGTTATTTGGTCTGTGCCCATTGCAGTATAATTACTATGTGTATACAAGTATTTCCTCTCTATTTATTGAGCCACAGCTAGACATTTAACACCCACAACTAAAAGCTTTGTGAAATGTGCATTGTAATTTACGTTGACTTTCCTGTAAAATATGCACAGTTAGGGCTGGATGATGTGGACAAAATCAAATATCACAGTATCTTTGACTAAATGCTTTGATATCAAAATTGATATTGTCGTGATGACTATTAATGGTTTCATAAGATATTTACACGTAAGAGATTTTTAATAAACAGTCATTAGTAATGTGGATATGATGACCAAGCAGGTCATATTATGATATCTAAAATCCAAATGATGTCTAGTCTCATATCATGCCATCAATACAACATCAATATATCGCCCAGCAATACACACAGTACTGTGCAGTCGGTGTTAACAGCTCTACTGTTCTAAAAATAATATATTATTCATGAACAGTTATATCAATACAACCAGCGCTTTCAATCAAATCCAGGGTTGAAACATGGATGGATGTTTAATCAATAGCATGCTTACATCTATCCACACCTGGGGCAAAAAATACAGGGTAAACACGGGGGAAACTTTATTATACTGTAGCTCTCATAATAATATACACACTATGTGCAACTTGTGTGCTTTATAGTGCCTATCTTGGGTGTGTGTGTGCAGGGAGCGTATGGAGGCTATGGAGAAGCAGATAGCCAGCCTGACAGGTCTACTGCAGAGCGTTCTGAGCCGGGGGCCCGACGCAGAGAGCCCGTAAGACACACACACATGCATGCACAAATGGACACACACATGCACAAAGACCTACCTGCACATTAACACCCACACACACACAAAGAAAGTGATTCTGGTATACATATTTCAAAGCACACTCGGACAGGCACACACACCCAAACACACACACGCTCAGGACAGTAAATGCTGAATATAGCAGTAAACAGCATGTCTACACTATACATCAATAGCCTTCCAGGAGCTAAGCAGACAGTGTGTTCAGGCTCTAAGTACTTTAACACTGTCTCTTCTAGGGAGAAGATTGAGTCGGCCAGTGACTGCTCAGGAACTGACAGTAAGTGCTCAGTGTGAAAAAGAAAAAGAAAAAGAAAAAGAAAGTCTTTCCTATCACTGGCTGTCACTGCCTCCCACTGCTGTCTGTTTGATAGCCACATAAATTAGCTCTTCTTCTCACAGTGCTTTGCTTTTTTTTTTTTGCCTAATTCTTAAAATGCCTCATACTGTATGTGATCAATGTGCCTCACTCTGCAAGCTTCTTCATATGTGTCAGCTTCTGCTGCTGTGTAACCGGTGCTCATGCTTCTTGTTTTAGCTGGACGATCTAAAAAAAAGAAAGGTAGCTATATGTTCCTGAAGTCTCTGGTACCTGTTCCCTCGTCTACCCCTCTGTGTGTGTCTCCCTGAAGGACTAACCTCCCTCCCAGTTTGGCGTCCTTCAGTTCTCCTTGTTTTCTATCTGTTGAGTGGGAAACCATTTGAGATGCATTAAATCTTAAACAACAAATTGTTGTTTCGTCAAGGTTTCCTCTTCTTCTGTTTTTTTTTTTTTTTTGTCTTTGTTCTCCGTGGATTGATCAGAGTGAGCTGTTGGTAGACGCCAGAGTTTTTTTTTTTCCATTCACACTTTGAAGAGTGAGGTGCAAAAGCAGAGCCAGTTGCAATCCTAGAAAAATAGCCAGCAATCTCAAAAAATAATTTGCATGTGAGGTTTTTTTTTTGTAGTCAGGAAACATGGCACTTCAAAATGTTTCAGCTTGACAACCAGTCAACATGTTGCTGCTGGGGAATGAATAAAAACACAATTTAATCTTTTGTTTTGGAGCCTTTCAGTGTGAGCTGTTGCCCATGTGGAAGAGATATGGTGACTTAAAGTTATAGCTTAATTAACATTCCTTTGTTATGTAACTTTAAGTAAACACTGGCGGAATTTAATTTTGTGTTATGTAATCGACTTGGATTGAGTATTTCAGGTCTGTTGCAAGACTCATGTGTCATATTTTATCATGGGGAGGGTTTTTGTTCAGCGTTAATTTCTATTCCTGCTAAATATCAGTTAAGCCTCGCAGATTTCCTCCGACGTTAAAAGCTAAAACTGCTGCGCTTCACACTTGTCCTGTATCGTCTCCTTCTTTAGATCTATCAGACACTCGTCTGTCCGTCAGAGTGATGAAACTGCATATTTTCCCCAACCAGTCACAGTCGCGTTGACTCACACTCTGTTATCTCTGGTCAGGCTTTGTGCTTGCAGCTGAAATCAGGACATTCCACTTATTCATCAGAACTGGTGAGGCAGCAGAAAGACATTTGGCTAAGGACGACTGCGGGGTTTCGGACGCGCTGCCCACTGTGCTTGTCACATGCCCTTCCGTAGCACAGTGTTAAATTAGCTATGGTCAAATGCCCTACAGTACCTTCCCCTCTCATGTCCAGAGTTTCCAGGATATCAGACGTACCGTGAAGTAATGCTCCTCTCTCAGTTTCACTTCACCTCTCTCTTACCTTGTGGCTTTAATCTCCTCCTTTTAAGGGATGGGTACTTTAACTCGAGGGTAAAATGGTCTTTCTTAGGCGAGCGTGCATTGCAGTGCTGCATAGGAAAGTATGTAGGACATTGGTAGGGTAGACATATCTGGGAATGTTGAGATTTCGGTGTGGCATTTATTTAAAATCATATTTCACTTTGGTATAACATTTAAATTTTTTAGTGCACATACCTCTTGGGAAGTGAATGTCAACCACCATAAAGGGCTGCTCTTGAGGACCCACTTTCAACACCACTTTCTTAGCGTCTTTTTGAACACCCACAGTCTTCTAAAACATCTACAAACAAAGAAAAGCAGATCCGGCTAGAATGTTTAATTTATGTGCTGGATACATTTTGACTTTTTTTTTCTCTCTCTCTGTTATTGAGGGGGTAAATCCTGAATGATTGTATTGACAGTGGAACCTGAAGTTGGAAGTTGACTGCTTCTGAGGTGTTTGCGCTGAAATGTGCAAACGTTTACCCAAAAGGAGATATTACTATAATGTGTTCGCTGGCATTCAATCATTTAAGGATAATGGCTTCTTGTGATGCAGAAGTACTACTTCACCCTTAAAATCTGGGGGGGAGGATTATATCACGTTGGAAAGAAGTAAACTTAAAATGCAACCCAGAAAACCATTATCTGTTATTGATTGACTGTAAATCTTCTAATTACTATCCCTTTGTCTTGTTCTGCATGATGCGTGTGACTCAACACCCTAATTACTGTCGCAGAGCATCACATTCATTGTCATTTCAGTGGATTTTTGATGTTATTCCTGTTTTAAAAACAGCCCTGCTTTTGGGCTGTTTGAGGACTCCTTGGAATGAGATACCTGGATTGAGCGGAGATACTACCTTGACTATTGATCCCGTTTGTCCTCGAAGCCTTCCCATACTGTTTATCATTGTTAAGTCTGTGTGTAAGACCTTAATCCCTACCCCTGACCCACCTACAGATAGAACTTGTCCTGGATTGCTGCCAACTTCTCATAGCCTGGAACAATATTTTGAAGGACTTATCACATAAAAACTGAAGAGAGTGCATCGCAAGACAGAAAATGTGTCTGGTCGTGTTCTTAGTATTATTGAATTGAATTGAACTGAATTAAATCCAGTTCAATTATGCTCAGTTCAGTTCAGTTTAGTTTCATTCAGTTAGTTTATTTTAGTTCAGTTTAGTTCAATTCTTTTATTGATCCTGGAGGAAAATTTGCTTTGCAAGCACGTACATAAAAACAACAGGAAACGCTTAACCATAAAGTGCATAAACAGGACAGGCTTATAGAGGGAGATGGAAGGAGCTTGAATTCACTGTGTAAGGGTTAGTCATGGCAGTCCAGAAAGATGGTGGCTTTTTGTTCAGCTTGTTTGCAATAAATGTCTCTCAGCCGTACGTAATGTGCACCCATCACCTTGCTGGTACCCTTCACTATCCTATTATTATTTTGTTGTTGTGATACACTTGATCTAGGGTGAAATTTCACCCAGCAAAACATCTGAGGTCATTAGAGTCTGAGTCTGAGACTCTGTGGTTTCTGACTACTGGCCCACCCATCCATTTCAAGGCTTCTGTCTTGCCCTGCACTCTTTTCTGTTGTTTTTACTGATTGTAATAGATATGCCAGATACATATTCCTTCAAGCATTTGTTTTAAAACAAACCTGGGATCTCCTGCTAGTGGTTTGGGACAACTTCTATCAATTCCAGTGTGATATAAAGGAACCCAAAAGAAAGCTAGGAGAGGGGACGCAGAACTGAAATCTTGCTTTTTGATGGACAGCTATGACACCATCTGCTCCCTTGGCCCTGATGCCGCCCCCTCCCTCAGCAGCCAGCCAGCCAGTCGCAGTGTCCCGTCTGCAGATGCAGCTCCATCTACAAGGCCTGCAGCAGAACACCAACGCACTGCGTAAACAGCTCTCTCAGTTACGCGACATGCAGGTCTGTATGTGTGACTGTGGACAAAAAGGATCCGAAACACAGTAGCTTATTTGATTAATGTCTGCAATGTCAGATAACACTAAACTTGTGACTTGCCATGTCCCAGCTGGAGAACCAAGACTCAGTCCTGTGCCTGTTGAGGCAGACAGAGTCTGAGCTGAGCCTCATGATGCTGGATGCCATGCGCACCCAGGAGGACCCTCTCCAGAGACAGCGCCTCCTGGTGGAGGAAGAGAGACTGAAGTACCTCAACCAGGAGGAGCTGCTCATCCAGCAGCTGCAGTGAGTTCACACAGAATCACTTAATTTTACAAGCACAACAAATATATAGGAATTCATCAGGGTTGCATTGCTGCAAAAGGCATTCTGACTGTATTGTTTCACAGTACATACAGACACACCGAATGCATGGACAATAAGACAGAGCAAACACATACAGGGCAAGACAAATGATAGAGAGAAGATTAAACCTATTCTACAAATCCATATTTGACATTTTATCACCATGTGTGTTTTAGCAGCATGGCATGCAGAATGACAGCGACAATTAATGGTGATGATCAAGCAGGTAGAGGCAAATAATAGAACAGAAAAGACAGTCCAATGAGTTCAGAAAATTGCCGTAATGCAGCCTTTAACACCAGGAAAAGACAATAGTTATCCTTTATCACAATATCACAATATCAAAAATCCCAAATGATGTCTAATCTCATATCACAATCATAAATTGATATAATACCAATAATATCGCCTAGCCCTAGAATCAGGAGCTTACACTCAGAGTGGACCTTGTTTTAGGAATACTGGTCTAAAAGTGCATACTCTCAACTTATTTTGAAGTTTATTGTCAGTTTTTTTCCTGACTGTTGATCTAACTTGGTTTTCAGATTTTATATGGTTTAATGTCTGATTATCTAATCTGATCTCATGATGTCTTTTAGTCCTGCTTGACCATGTTGCAATTCCCTCTTTTTCTATATACAGCAGCTGGTGCCTTTTCTTTTACCAGAGTAGGGACACTATTTCTTTTTGCAGTAAGTGCTGAAAACACTAAACGGGAGGGCTTGACCTCCACTTAAAGTCAAATGGCTTTTACAAGTCTGATAGGGTAGATGTGACACTCTCAAAGCAAGACAGTGGTGCTTGAACAGGCCACATGATAAAAATGAAATTGTCCATTAGCCGGGTCTGTGTGGTGTCTCATGATATGAATCTGTCTCACTCAGTGACCTGGAGAAGTCGGTGGAGGAGCTGCAGAAGAACTCCTCGGTCAACCACGGCCTCGTGACTGAGCAGGATGTGGAGCAGAAGAGCAAGGAGCTGAGGATGCTGGGAGAGACGCTCACCGAACTCAAGAGTAAGCATTTTGGGATTATCTCCTGCATGTATTGGTTCTGTTTGTGTGTGCCTCTTTATGTCCATATAAAATCCACCTCAGCGAGTTTGTACCCCAAGCTGTATGCTTTCTCCTTAGCCAGAGCCATTCACCAGCTTCCACTGCTGCTTTGGACATTGACCTCACTGCCTGCTTTAAGCTTGAATTGTCAGGAATGCCTTAGTCACTCGCTATTGTTTAAGCTGACTTTGCTATAAATGGTCAGGATCCAAACTCTACAAGAAAAACTCTGTAGCTGCTGCACACCTCTTTTGCCAGCTCAGTACGCCTTAGCATTTTCCTTTTATATGCCTGATCTACCACATCCTCCCATGGCACTGTAAGCTCCATAAAATAACAATAATGATGACAGCATCTGCAGATTCCTTTAGATAAACCTGAATGCTAATATCTTTTGCTAATATCTTCTGTAATACCTGACTGAATATTAAATTGGAATGATATTGTTGGCACAGTGCACCAGGATTTCTCAGCTTTGCTTGATCTTAAAGGTGCATTATGCAAAACTGTGGGTAGATTGAAGTAAGGACTGCCAACTGACAAAAAAAGAGGAATAAGCATGTGATCTATCAGTGAATCAGGCAGATGATGAGATCTGTGTAGAGAAATTTTGTGCTTATTCCACAGTTTTTATGCCCTACACAACTTTACTATGATTTTGGCTTGTTTTGGGGTCTGCAGTTGAAAAACCCAAGTTGTAGTTGCTGCCTAGTTGCTGTGCATGCTCGTCTCCGTCAGCTGTGCCTCCCCAATCATTGTCTCCTCCATAATCGTTTTTCCTTGTATTTTTTCTCTGTGCAAATCAGCACATACACGACAACAAGTGCATCCATGCTGTCTTGACGTGAATCAAGTTCCGCAAGAGTTGTGCAATAGATTTAGGTGAGAGTCACAGCTCAGTCAGGGAAAATGATCTTGTAATTGGTGCACCCATTATGCAACAGGCTGTGTCTTATGTGCACCATGAAGACTGGAACACAACAGAAAACTAGAAAACTCAGTCTTTTAGCAGCATGACGACTGCCAGTCTTCCTCCAGTCTTTTAGTGTGTACAAGGCATAAAGAGTCCTCATTTTTGTGATTTCAATTATCACTGCTTTAGATTACTGAAATAGAAGCCTATAAACTTATGGGCAAGATTAACTAATCTTTTGCGTTGTTTCAAACCCTGATTTACTAAGATGTCTCAACAGCCCATTCGTGCCTATAAGACAATATGGGAGGTGACTAGCATTTTGCCTTGGCCTTAATACATATGCATTTATAGATGTCTCCTTCCAATAGTGCAAAACTCTGGGTGGAGATTGGGTGGGTCAACTTCAAAATGAGACAACTCCAAAACCTGATGGTCGTTCTTTGTAATTTGTTATCCTGGGCAGTATCACCTGTCTTATTTCTGGTGCACACATGGCTGTAGTTGTTACTGCTTGCAGGACACACACTGACGGCTGCCAAGACAGCAGGTTAGAAAGGAGAGGGTTTTCCCAGCACGTGCTAATTTATTTACGATATCTGAGGAAAATATTGTGCAAACTTAGCGCCTGCCAAGCCACGCCATTCTCAGTTTATTGGAATGAGTAAAAAGCAGCATAGAACCCCAAACGAAAAGGAGCCATGTGACTCCTGCAGCAGCAAAGCTCTTGGCCACACTTCACTTTCTAGCCTCCGGTTCTTTTCAGCACACTGTGGCATCTGTCTCTTGGATGTCACAGACATCAGTCTCTGCACACAGCTACGTTTTCCCCCCTATTTTTCACATTTTTAGTTTTCACCAAATACCAAAAACAGTTTTTGTAAGCCTCATTTAACAATAACAGTAAATGATTCAAATCCATAATACAAAAATAAGCCATTAAAAATGATTTTATTCCCTATTTGTTGTAAAACTCTAAGGGGAAAATAAACCAGTAATCCATACTGTCCAGTGCTGAAATCCAATGACTTTCATTGCTCACTCATTGCTGTCCATGGCACTGATCTGTGGAGCTTGCAACAACACAGCCTTGCCATTATATGCCCATTGACTCCCACTGACTCAGGATCATCAGGTTGTTGTATTAGTATTTTTTTTCCTGACAGAAGTGATCAGGACGCGCTATTTGTATTTAATTCTTCACATAAAGCATTCTTGAGAATACAAAATTATTTTTGTCATAAAAGTTGACAATGCCTTTAATACAATCCCTTTGCCTGTTTTTGCAAAAGAATTCATATGTAACTTTGAGCTTTACCACACATATCTTTGCTTATCTGGATCCTTGTGTATTGGGACAATCCCAGAATATATGTGTGTGTGATATATTATTTATTTCTGCAATGCAGCGTCTGTAGAGTAGCAGTTGTAGAGTTTCTTATTTTTTGTTGGTGTCCTCAACCAACACCTCCAACTCTGCTGAAGCGAATTTGTGCTTCATGTGCCATTCTTTCATTTGCAACCCCAATGCATTCCCAAAAAGGTAGAGCCCTTGCACAAAACTTTCAAATCGCTTTCAACAGCATTGGTCTTACTCAAATTCATTAAATTGCAATTGGGTTCATCTGTGCCAGGGCTCTCAGTAGTTACAGCATTACAGAGGCCACCCCCAGAGGCTTAAATGGTCGCTAATGTGACACTAATTAGCGCCTCTCTTAATAAACCTGGCCCCAAGACTACAAGCGCATACTCGGAAAAGTAGTGATATTTAAAACCTAATGAAGTACAATAAGTACAGTAGCTCTAACCAGTCAGTTTGCATCTCTGCTGAGGGGAGAGGTCATAGTTCAGCAGTGCTAAAACCCTGTATGCTTAAGTTATACGATGAAACATCCCAGATGAATATTTATGAATCTTCTATCACTTTAATTGATATTCATGAGGGTTCAGTTTAGCCTTACGTCCTGCTATTTTGACCTATATACTTCCACTCTCCAATATGAATATTTATAAGCATGTCTGTAGACCCTAGGAGACCTCATTATAATGCGGTGCAGACTGACCACTCTTGCGTGTCCACCCACCACCTACAAATGCAACATTATGCTTTGATTCAGAATTTTAGGAGCGGCCAATTGGTTTCCAGGGGTGGCTGAATGTGCAAAAAACGCACTGTGTAGAAATGGAGCAGAGTGGCTTGATGTTGTCACACAAGAATCATCAAGGTCATTTCACAATGTGGGGGATTGGCAGGGGCAAAGAGACTACAGTGGGACTCAGCAGGGGGTGTGACAGTGTGCGCACGCACGAAAGAGACGCTTGCAGCATGTTTAACAAGCCGAAGATCACCCTAATCTTACTGATTTTGAATGATGTGCTTTGATACTCTCTCTCTCTTGCATAGATGAAGTAAGTTTGTCTAAAAAGCGTAAAATGTGCATCCAGAGAAAACACAGGCACACACACACACTTTGACACATGCAGTCTTTATTTATGTTATTCATCCTTTGTTTCTGCTGCTCCTTACATCCAGCATGTCCTCCCTTTTCATTTGACCTACCTCCAGTGAATTCAAGCTATCTCGGCATGACAGGAAAATCAACTGTCTTCAAAGGCCTGTGACAGTAACAGCATCCTGTCTTCCCTTCATGTCTTTTCTCCCATAATCTCCCCTCCCTTCCTCTCTGCCTCCCTCGCTCTCCACCTCCATTCTCCCATATATCATCCCAACACATCCCTTGACATGTCTCTTTCTCTTTTCATCCGTCTGTGTTTTTCTCTCTCCTGCCGACTCCCCTACCTCACCCCACCTTGATCCGGTTTTGAATCCCCCCCCTCCCCATCCAGACCAGTTCCCCAGCTTGCAGAGTAAGATGCGGGTGGTGCTGAGGGTGGAGGTGGAGGCCGTGAAGTTCCTGAAGGAGGAGCCTCACCGGCTGGACGCCCTGCTGAAGCGCTGCAACACCATGACTGACGCGCTCAGCACACTGCGCAGGTATACGGCTTCAAACGCGCCTCGTCACTCTTCAGTTGTCTTGAATAATGTCTTTAAAACAAAGCAGGTCAGCTTGCATGGCTTTGGATCTGCCGTAGCCTTACTGTGCCGCGGTTTTGATTTTGATTTTCTGTGAGCCTGCTCTGCAATTCATTCCTCTCCTACCATATAGTTCAAAGTTTTGGGTATTTCAGTGTAGATAATGAGAATGCTGAATAAATCAATCCAGGCTGTTTCTGTCATTTTGGAGCATTGGAAATGTAAATGAGTGCATTTCTTTAGCATTGTGCTGAGATGTACAAATTCAAGGAGGAGGCTTCAACTGACTGACACTAATGGAAATGAAACTGCAAAAAAATAGATGTTCATTTTTAAAATCCTGTTCTATAATTATATATATATAGGGTACTAGTCAAGATGCCAATGCAAATCAGGGTAAATAAAAGAGAGAGCTGTATTCATATATTTAATTCCGGTGTACATCTGTGACAGTCATATTTTTGTATCTTGTAGATTTGATATTCTGAGCTCAAATACAATCTTGCTTCACAATACATAAATACAGTACTATTGTAAAAATATTGTTCATTTGCCATGGGTAGTTAGAATGTAATTTAACCTCTGCAGTTTCAAGATTGTTTCTCTAACTCCGTCTAGGACCTTCATGCTCTCCTGTGTGTATTGTAGTGTATTGTATCCCCCCTTTATGTACAGACAAGTCACAGAGGGGGTGTGGAAGGGCCCCGAGGACCTCTCCAGCCAGAAGAAGGCAGAGGACATGGGGCGGGGCTCCGACCTGGATATCCTCAACAGTCCTCCGCTTAGTCTTAATGACCTGAGCAGCAGCGCCGGCCTGGCCAACTGGATGCCCATGTCAGGTGGTGACGCAGACACCTCGGGCCCTGAGCAGGACATCCAGCCGTCCATGACCTTTAGAAATCGGGCTCTCGATGACTTACCGACTCGCCGTCCTGCTGATAAGTGTGTGTCGGCTGAAGTCAGACTGGTAATCAGCTGTTTATTTGGGTAGCGCGTGTGTTTGAGTGTCTGTGTATTTGTACACGTGTGTGAAGTGCATATTTATTCCTTTTTGGGTGACATTCATAAAGATGATCCCGAGCTCAACATACATCATTCAACATTACATCAGCCTTAGCCAGATGGCAAATTTCCATATGCATTTGCACTTGCATTTGAAAAGTCTTCCTAAAATGCTATGCACACACAAGCATCAAAAGGTAAACAACTACTTAAATCTCTGTGACAACTGCAGAAAACACATGTATGCATGTATGAATATGTCTGAATTATGTGTGTGTTTATGCATCTGTGCCTGTATTCATTGCAAGATCTGTCCACAGTCGTTTGTGGCACAGTAAAGCCTCCCATTAGAATATTTGCCTCTATCTGTGTACATGTCAGGCAGCGGAGCGGGACTGGGAGGAGAAGAGGGCCAGCTTGACCCAGTTCAGCGCCCAGGACATCAACCGGTTGCTGGAAGAGACCCAGGCTGAGCTGATGAAGGCCATCCCGGACCTGGACTTCGCTGCCAGGCACATCAACAAGCCAGCCGTGCCCCCCAAGCCCCTGATCACCATCCCAATAACCTCGACCACGGCCACTTCCCCTGCAGCTGGGACCACTGGCACTGCCGCGGCCACCACCACCACCACCACACCCAGCGGGGACCAGCAGCCTGGCAAGGTGCAGATGGCGGCGCAGAAGCTGAACAGTATGGACGGAGCCGGTTCACGTCGAGGGTCCAGTGAGTTGTACTAATCTTCGCTACTGTCTATGAAGCTGTGTGACGGAGCAGCTGCCTTTTGTGTCATTTGTAGCACCGTTGACTAGTACATGTAATGACTGTTTATATTGTTGCTGCCGTGTTCGTACAGCGGAGCTCAGTGTGGCCAGGTACCGTACAGAGAAGCCCTCCAAGTCCCCGCCTCCACCTCCGCCTCGCCGCAGCTTCCCATCAGCACACGGCATCACCACCAACCGCACTGGGGAGGTCATTGTCACCACCAAGAATCTGAAGGTGAGATGCAATACTGTACCTACCTAAACTGTTGCATCCCAAGACATAAATAAGAGACTCACTGAGTCACCTTCAAATACAGTCATGTGGGCATGTGTGCGGCAGACGTTATTTGAACCTGGGTCTCGTTCATGTTATTGAACCAAAGTGAAATTCCTCCTGGCCAAGGGCAATATTTAGGTTCACAAGTAAACCTCCCTGACCTCTTTCCATGGAGACCCTTGACATTTGCTTTGTCATCAGTAGCATAAGAGGCCATAGAGATACAGCACAGCAGTAAATGACCTGTCCCTCCCTGCCTCAAATCTAGTTTGCTGATCATGTGCCCGCTGCAGCTTCTCCTTGTTCTGAAACCCAGCGTGATCTTATTGCTGTTGTATCCCAATCCACTTGTGTACTTGTTGCTCGGCTGTTGGCTTGAGCGAGTGTTGCCAGTGTGCTCTGACCTCTCCCATCAATGAGACATTTTCACCCACAGGACTGCTGACAGCTGATGACTAGATTTTTTTTTTTTTTTTTTTTTTTTTGCATGAAGTGCATAGAAATCCTAGGAGGTCAGGTGCTTGACCCGGCATGTCTGGCACCAACAGTTACACATTCAGAGTTGCTTATATCATGCCTCTCACCCATTCTGAGTTTTAGTCAAACAGTGACTGAATCTCTTGACCCCGTCTACATGCTTCATACATTGACTCACAGCCACAGCCATTGACTCACTGTCTAGAGGAGCAAGCTGTTCACATAAAGGACCTAAGAAAGCGGCCACTGAATGCCTTTGTGATTCTCAAAATACAAATTCAAAGGTGATGTGCGGCTGATTTTGGAGGTGGATAAACTGCTGTACGTTCCTCTTTAATATCTTTGTTTTGCCCAAAGGCGGAAGAGGATGTCGACCTACCTAAAACTCTGGTGAAGTTGAGGCGGACGCCCTCTGACACCCCCCGGCCTGCCTCCACCCCGCCTGTCATCGCAGCATCAGCCATTCAAGATGAGGACGACGAGGAGAAGATTATTGCTGAGCTAGAGGTATTATAATTTAGAGATACCATAAATTAGTCTCTGGGATTTTTTTTTGTTTATCCATATGGTTGCTGAGTTTTCTTATGAATACAGTGTGTCATGTCAATGTCATAACATGTCTTTGCCACACTCTTCAATGCAACAACCCCCCTCACAGATATTTCAGAGAGCCCCTGTAAAAGATTCCCCTTGTAATAAATGGTCCAACACCCTACCAAGGGCCATCCCTGCCCCCTCTGCACATTTGGGTCCCTGGGAAGAAAAGGTAAACGTGAAACTTCCACTGTCAAACCGATAGCTGTCCTCTTCTGCCTTGCCTGTGGACTTGCTTCTATTTTTCCACTGCTTGTCCTTTTCGCCCTTTATTTCCCTCCTTCACTTACCACTTTATTACTGAAACTCCAGCTTAAAGAACCACTAATCTGCAAATAAGTGTCAACTACCTCTGTGCACCCTGTTGTGAAAATGAAACACGCCTGTAAAAGCGCCATACAAATATATACTCTTGTAACTGCTGGGATTCACTCAGCAGTGCCTGACACATCCTCTTGTACAAAATCAATACCAAATGTCAGTGAACAGGGTTTCAAAAAAGACACACTTTGCAGGAAGTTGCTTGATGTCAGCCTGTGCAACAACCCCAGGAACTGTCCAACAAAGGAGAGTTCATTGTTTTACCCTAATAAAATTCACTTCACTTCCATTTACTTTGAACTTGAATGAGTCATAATCATTTCAGTGACCAAGTACAAGAAAGACAGACTGAACATTTCTATGCTTGGTCTCTCACAGGGGCAGTGCATTCAATATTTAGTATTTTATGCACATTGAAGCAAGATCTACACAGTATGATTGCAGCTCTAAAGAGGAGTGTAGTAAGTGACCTGCTGTGCAAAAGTCCATTGTATCATGAGGTAGTTACACTGAATTTCTCTTTCCAACCTTCCTTCTCTCCTTTATTGACTTTCAGCACGCTCCCTGAGAACTTTGAAGCATTGTACACGAGATGTTCTTTGGACAAATGTTTGGGAAACTTGCGCTTGACTTTGTTCAAATTTTTCTATCAATGATGTAGCCGTATTGTATAACCATACAACCTTGCTATTGACAATTTGGAGTGAGTCAGTGTGGGCTGAGGGAATCACATGGAGCTAGAGTAGATAATGTATTTAGGTTTGCCTTGCAGAATGAAAGCAATGACTAAAGTACCTGACAGCTCTCATAACGTATTTTTAGCTGAGTAAAAGGTCTTGTTTTTGTCGAAATTATCACACAACAGCACTTAGCAGGCAGCTGTCAAATAAAGGACAGTAAGGGGGAGGGGGTAAGGGGGGTAAGGAGATTTTCAGGTTCACATCTGCAGACGGAAATGGTTCTCTGCAGGAATTTATTTCCATACTTGATGCTTTAAATTCAAGTCTTTTTTTACTCACGAAAGGTATTTAAGGCACTGTGCTATCATTAAAATTGCATTCTTGCCAGCAGTGATTAATGTCAGCAGAATGAAGAGATGATGGTTTCCAATATTATTTCCCTATGGCAGAACAGTTTCATTTTTTAGTGCAATATAAAAATTCATGAATGGTCAAGTACCAAAATTAAACACTCTGTCATTTCCGTACTTTTTTGAGAATCTAGTTTAAGAATCATATTTCAGACACGTGCCAAACAAGGCGAAGCATATCTAAGCAGTATTATTCCTCAGTTTTCCAAGGTTATTCTTTGCAGGGAATAATTTTGTCTGTCACAGTTACTAATATTGGAAACGGGAGAAAAAGGCACAAATACTGGCGGTGACAGCAGATCCCCTGGACAGCTAATTTTGGAGGTTGATTGCTTTTGAACTTCGATAAAAGTGTACACACTGCACAGCGAACACTGTTATGTGTGATGATGTGAGGTTGCACAGGCTATGGCCGTGCACTGCTGCTAAATAACTCATTCAAATGACTCAAACAGTGCCTCTAATACCGTATGATTTCTCCTTACACCCACAGAATGCCAGTAACTCACCGGGTCCAACCAAAGGACCCCAGCCCACCGTGGCAGCCAGGCTCAAACATCTGCAACAGGGTAGCCTGGAGAGGCCCAAGACCCGCAAGCAGAAAGAGGATTTCCCCAAGGTCCAGGGCCAGCAGCAGGTATTCCACTTCTAAAACAGCCACCTCTGACGCTACATCTGACCCCCCATTTTGCTCTCCACTCTGCAGTAACTCCAAAGGAGATTTTTTCCCCCCCCTGCGACTTCTGGGAGATGAGAAAAAAAAAGGAAAAAAAAAAAAAACTGTACCAGCAGACAATAGAGATTACACAAAAAGGAGAGAGGAAATATCTACAAAAATCTTGATTTTCAACAACAGTTCTTGATGTGTGTTTTGACATTTAAGTTACTGGATCTAAACTAGCTTGCTTAGAGAACACGTTTTTGTGGTGCAAGTATGTTGATGTTTTGATTTTCTGAGGAAGGTCTTGGTGGTGCTTGTGACTGATTAAACTAACTGTAATAATAATAATAGTCAGATCTATACAGATACATCTTTTGCCTACAACGTGCTACAAAACTTTCAGTAATGCCACAGAATGATTTCACATGTCCAAGTCAAACTGCTGATCCTCTAGAATGATCCAGCCATGTGTATTCTCTCCCTAGTTCATTCTCTTCCTCTCTCCCCTATACATCAAATAATTACTACACGCTGTTCTTTTTTGCATCGATCATACTTTAAATCCCAAAGTCAGCAGGCAGTACTCCAATGGAGCACTCGGATAGTATTTCAGTACGTTAATGTAGCTGGTGTATTGAACAACTGGCAGCATTGAGCAGCACTCCAGCTATTATCAAGACACCAACCCATTAAGTTAGCTTGCGTAGAGATTCCTCTAACAGAATTGATGCTACAGACCATTATGCAAAATGATGAGGGTGAAGCACAAGTTCAAGTTTTACCTGTAAAAAAATAAAAATAAAAAAATGAAAAAAAATTAAAAAGTTATTTTTGTAGAGGAGTTCTGAAATAGCAGGTCAAATGTGCTTTTCGATTCACAGTGAAAGCCTGCCTTGCGTTTACAAATCAAAGAAAGGGAAAAATGCGAGGAGAAAGTAAAGTCCAAAAACTGGATTTGACTGTGAACAGCATAATGAAAGAATGACTGAGGCACCGATAGCGAAGGAAAAAACACAATACACTTCGGAGACTTGGTACTTGCCTGGTGAACTCTCGAGCACTCCTCTCAGATGTGAAGCTCCTCTCGTCTTATCTACTCCTGCAGACACTTCAAGCTGCTTCTGACATGCTGAGTGGAGCAGCCTTGACCCACCCTTGGCCACGTTCCTCTAAAAAGAGCTTCAGAAAATACTCAGAGAGGCAGTGATAGCACAGCAAGCCACTCGTTCTTGGTGAGGCAGCACCTTAGCCACTCACCCCAATCCCCTCATTTCTCTCAATAGTCATAATCATCTTCTCCCTTAGTTAGCTCTTAGATACCAGTGGTACATTTGGGGCAGTTTCATGATGGATTGTTTAAGTTCAAAGGGTTCCCTTCAGCTTGAAATGGAGCCCATACTTACCCCGAGTTCAACTTATAAACAATTTATTTTACCCATTCAACTTATCTGTACGGGACGCTTAGAAACATTCATTTCAGAGCTTCTAAAGGTTTTGTTTTTTTCCTGAAACCCACAACTCATTCACAAGAACCCAGAAATGGGGACTTCTGGACAGACTTCACTATCATATAAGAGGTTGTGACTTCCCAGAAAAGGGCAATGTCCTTGACAATACCTCCTATCAGCAGTAACAGCAATTAGCGCGTGGCTAACATGGCTGACCTCTATGTGACACTGTTGCCATCTGGGCCAGCATGGCACTGCCCCCAGACCGCAACAATTACCATTCATGACAAGTTGCGTTTTGTGCTGGTCTCAAAATCAACTCAAATGTGCAATAATATTTGTGCCTCCAAGTGCCCGTTTTTTTTTTTCCTCGCATCTAATACGCCTGCTGAAAGTGATCATTCACATTCTCAAAGAAATCCACAAGAACCCATGGCTTGAGATGTTGTCAGATATGGTGTTAATACAGTAGCATACAGAAACAGATGTGCAATCAGGTAATGGCTTGCAACATAGTTTACTCTGTAATCAATACAAGCAAAATTACCAGTACGGTTTACTGTGTTATTTAACATGCAAATAATGTGAGTGATTATTTTACAATGGTTCAACATCAGTAGACATAAACACTGTCTGTCATCCTGTACATTGTAATGTTATATGTCGGTCAAATGAAACCCTTTGTGAATTGTCTAATGCATAGAGCTCTCCTTTTGCTCAAACACATCACGGAGCAGCAAAGAGTTTCAGACACTATCAGGCAACGAGAAATAGCTGCAACTGTTCACCATCTCACGCACTGTATTTTTATTATTGTTATTATATTTTTAATCTTTTATTTTTCACTCCTTTCCGTAGCGGGCGAAGGGTGCAGTCTCACACCCCGCCTGTGTCAAGATCAGCAGAAGTGGTGTAATGTGTGTATAATGTGTGTGTTTGCCTGAGGCAAATGAATGCATTTGGATTATGAGAGTGTTTGTTGACAAAACTTGGAATCTAGTCCAGTAACCAGAGGCTATTAGACTCCAGAACAGCATCCATCTGGAAGAACTGCCAAAATGATAATGACCAAATCCTGCAAATTTTATCTCAAAAGCAAAGACTCAATACTTTAGTTGACCTTTGAAGTCATTTTTTTTTCAATAGGTAGAGTGATCCAGCACGGACGTACGCGTCTGTTGTTATCTGCTCACATCTAAAAATAGGGATGAATTAGGAGTTGATGGAAATGTTGCTGCTATACCGCATAAAGAGAGGCAGTGCACTTTATACCCTAAATCCCTTGCGAGCATGGGTGATGCACATGTCTCTTCTAGTCCTTGTGTTTCTGCGAGCGCACCGAGAGCCACAGATGTACCAGTGTCACCCCTGAGGCAAGAAGGTACACTGTGTCACCAGAAACTGTTTTCCCTTATCCCTTTGCATTTGACTCAAGTCGCTGTCAACCTTGGATTCTTCCTTCCTGCACATCCTTCCTCAACACAGTCGCACACAATGCGAGCATTGAGGGGACTTGAATAGCTTTTCAAGAGTATCGTATTTAAGCCACTCGTTTTTTTTTTCCAGACATCACAACAATCCCTTTATCTTCACCACCCACAAACAAATCCCTCCTCATCTGATCACTTTGAGCCAAAACTGTGACTTTACTTTAATCTTATCCTTTGCGAAGTGGCGTTCACGCCCCATGGACTCTTTACTAAACAGTCGTTTTATGTCATCTTATGTCATCCATGTACCTCTCTACACCATATCTCACTTGGGGGTTCATAGGCCTCCCAAGAACACACCCAAGACCTATCCATCATTTGAAGAACACGGCCCGCCACCAGCCATGACATTAAATTTATGTGTTTATGTGTTTAGTTGCTCACTTGGCAGCCCTTACTAGACATGTCTTTCCTCTGTACCATGCCTTTGTCCACATGCCCATTGCGGTAATTGGTCTGGGCCATTAATCTGTGCGAACACGACTTGTTTGTCCTCATAACCCTTTTGCCTCATTGAGCATTTGGATGGACAAACCTGCTGTGTGTGGTCCGTAGACATCTAATCAGAGGGCAAATCTCGAGTTCAGTAATGGGGCCAAGCCATTCATTAGCCCTGGCGTCAAGGAGGGACCAGGGAACGACATCCAGACTTTGGTTGTTTTTCCACTTACTTTGTTTTAGTGGTTCTTTAAGGGGGCGTTTGAGGCTTCTGCAGCTGCTGTGACGTTAAGAAAAGATCAGCTCGGATGCAATGCGTTCTTAGCAACAAACAAGAGTCTAACAAAGGACTACGGTCGTGGCAACACGGGAACTCTTTCAGACAAGCTGAAAATGAATATTGTTTTGGGGTCGTTCGATTGAAATGGCCACTCACAACTTAGAAGTGCGCCTAGAAACGCACACGTGACGGAAGTGCAAGCAGCAGGGGAAAAGTCGATTCAAATCCTGCTCCTCCCCTCCCCTTTCCTCCCCTCTCCTCTCCTCCTCCGCTCCT
>OMLF01013136.1:0-13799 GCA_900302615.1 Holocentrus rufus | reverse complement strand
GGATAGTAAGAATCATTACTACTAATAATTACAGTGACTGTAAGAGGCATAAATACTGTACACTCAGGATAACACCCGACTGGTCAATAAGCAGGAATGACCCACAATGCACCCCAACAGCCCACATGCATGAACAGGTACAACAATCAAGGTCACAGTGCTCTCCTGTGGCGGCACAAGGAATCTAAGTTTCACTCTAACCTAGCGGTAATTACCATTAAATATTATAGACATTCTCAATATGAGCACTGGTGTAAAGAATAGGCTAAACATTAGTAGGCAAGTAAAAACTGGTATCAACAACTCAGAAGCAACCGACTCATTAAGTAATATACAGTCCCGGCAGCAGCAAGCATGCCGCCGCGATGCGCTCCTGAGGATATTAAAGAGCGTCACCATAGCACACAGTCTACGCATGATCGAGTGAAAGGCTAATTGTGTTAGCAACACGAGTCTAACATATAACATCACCGTTCAGACAGTAAACACATCAAATGTCACAGAACTATGCAAACAAACAGTATTCTACTCACTTAATCGTCAGGGACTCACACCAAAGGGAAAATGATGCACCAAATCCACTTAATATAACTCAATACTCGACAGGAGAAGTCCGTCTGCACAACTGGATTGGCAATTAGGGAATGTTATGTGAGATAGGAGGGTCTTATGCTCCGTCTGATGTCATTAGTCTGTAGTAATGATTGAGTGCTCCTCGGCCTATAGGAAACTAGAGTTACTAATTATGCATTAAATTAGGGGAGGCATAGCCTAAATTATGCTCCCTGAGCACTCTTTTGTACAGCCGCCCCCAAATTTAGGATAAATTTGACTCAAATGTGGTTTTACTAGGTAACATTAGAGGAGGGAACTGTATCCTCGGGAATAGCAGGCAACTTAATCAAGCGGGCAACAGGCCGAGTGTATGTTCTGTCCTTTGTTTTCACATCCACTACTCGGGTCCGGCCATCGTTGCCAGGGTACAGTTGAGTGACCTGTCCAACAGGCCACAGTGCCCTGGGTAACTGAGGGTCCACTATCATCACAGTGGTGCCTGCAGTTAGGTCTGGAGTGTCTCTTTGCCATTTCTGTCTGGACTGCAGAGATGGCAAATAGTCCTTGATGAATTGAGCCCAGAACTGGTCAGCAAGGACCTGACTGTGGCGCCATCGATGTCTGCTCAGTAGCTCTGTGTCCGCATAAACCACCTGTGGAAGTGAAGGGTCAGGCCGCCCCATCAGGAGGATGTTTGGGGTTATTGGGTCAGGGTCTGCGATGTCAGACGAGGTGTATCCCAGTGGTTTTGAGTTGAGAATGGATTCTATTTCAATCAACACAGTTTTTAACACCTCCTCACTCACTGATTGGCCGCCCAGCATTTTTGAGGGTCCGTATTTCTCGCTCCCACGTCCCTCCAAAATGTGGTGCATTGGGTGGGTTGAACTGAAAATGGATTTGCTGCTTAGCAAGCACAGTCTGAAGGTAAGGAGCCAGGTTGGAGAAGGCCTCGCGTAGCTCCCTTTCACCTCTTCTGAAGTTTGTCCCCTGGTCACTTATCAGCTCAAATGGCTTTCCTCTTCTTGCCATGAAGCGCCGTAAAGCCATCAGGAAGGAATCTGAGTCCAAACTGTGAAGGAGGTCCAAGTATACTGCTCTAGTCGTTAGGCATTTAAAGATGATGCCCCATCTTTTTTCCACTCTGCGGCCCAGTTTCACTGAATAAGGGCCAAGGCAATCCATCCCGGTGGAATAGAAGGCTGGCTTGTAGAGGCGCAATCGCGCAGGAGGTAAGTCTGCCATCTTGGGTATGACAACTTTGGCACGCCATTGTCTACATCCCCGGCAGTTATGTTGGTAGTGACGGATTGCCTGTCTTCCATGTAGCACCCAGTACCTCCTTCTGATTTCTGAAAAGACCCTCTCTGGGCCAGGGTGACATAACTTCTCATCAGTATACTGGATAAGGAGCTGAGTGAGTGGATGTTTTGGGTCTAGGATAATGGGATGCAGAGTGTCTGTGTCCAGTTGTGTGGCTCGGCGAAGGCGTCCTCCAACTCGTATCAGCTGCATTGTGCTATCAAATTCAGGAGCAAGGCAGGTAAGTCTGCTCGTTTGGGGTACTGGTTTACCTGCCTTCAGGTTACTGATTTCTTCCTTGAAACTGTCTAGTTGTGCTTGTTGCAGGAGGAGCATTTCAGCCTCTCTGAAGTCATCTGCAGTAGGGACCCCATCAGGATCTGCCGCCCCATGGACTCTCTGGACTGTAGCTTCCAACAGGGCTTGGAAGGTAAGATACTGGTGAGCATCAGGACACACAAGACTGGCGGTGGTTTGAGTTAGTGCACAGATAGCAGATTTGCGTAATTCCTCTGTTACCTCTGTTACCATTCCTACTGGTTGCTGGGGCCACTGATGGGAGGGCTGATGGAGAAACGATGGGCCATCATGCTATCTGTTGGGAGGGACCAGTTCCCGGAGAGATTTGCCCTTTGTTATGTCGTCTGCTGGGTTATCTGTGGAATTAACATAGAGCCAGGTATGCTGAGAGGTGAGTTCCTGGATATCAGCCACCCTGGTGCCTATGAATACTTTATATCTGCAGGAATCTGATTTGATCCAGTGCAAAACGGTGGTGGAGTCCGACCACAGGACAGTTTTCTCAATGGAAAATGTTAATTCCTTGTGTAGCAGGTCAGCTACTTGTGCTCCACTCAGAGCTGCACTGAGTTCTAGCCTGGGTATGGATAACTGGCGTTTGGGGGGCACTCTGGAGGGGGCCAGCAGGAATGCCACATGTATCCTCCCACTGTCTTCCTCTGAGCGGAGATATGCTACAGAGCCATAGGCGAGCTCTGAGGCGTCACAGAAAATGTGAATTTGGTTTACCATGACCGGAGTGGTAGCACCTGAGCAGGGTTATGTTGGGAAGCTCTTGGAGTTCTGATTCCCAGCAGTTCCATTCTTGCAGTAGAGTGTTTGGGAGTAGAGGGTCATCCCAGCTTCGCTCTTTGTCCCACAGATGCTGGACCAGTATCTTGGCACGGGTGGTATAAGGGATAAGGTACCCTAGGGGGTCAAACTGACTGGCCAACACGCGATAGATATTGCGCATTGTAGGATGCTCGTATAGGACAGGACGATTCTGGTAACTGAGGATGTCTGAATCACAGTGCCAGCGCAAGCCAAGTGCATCAGTTTTATTCTGTGAGAGCCACAACTCACTACTGTCTGATCTTGCTTCTTTGGGGAGGTGGCTGATGACAGCGGCCATGTTACTGGCCCACTGACAAAGCTCGAAGCCACCAGTAGCCAGCAGGGCTCTGAGCTTGTCTAGGAGGTGGCGTGCTGCATCTGTGGTAGGGAAGCTTTGTAGACAATTGTCTACATAGAAGCATCTGTCCATGGTGAACCTCACATCCTCCCCTGGCTGACTGTGGTCCATGACATGCTTCTGTACTGCGTACATGGCACAACATGGACTGCATGTCGTGCCGAAGGGAAGCACCTGCCATTCATATACGGTGGGTGGTTGTTCTTTCTTAAGGTCACGCCAAAGAAAACGTAGGAGGGGTTTATCTTCAGGCAGGAGACGGACCTGGTGGAACATCCCCCGGATGTCCCCGCTGATGCCCACTGGGTACTGCCGGAAACGAAGGAGGACTCCCAGGAGAGAGGAGCACAAGGTGGGACCTGGGAGTAGGCTCTCATTCAGACATTGACCTTTATACTGAAAGGAACAGTCAAAGACAACACGATTCTTACTGTTGTGCTGTACGAGGTGGTGGGGTATATACCACGCCTTCTTTGCCTCTTCCTCTGATCCTGGAGTCAACTTGGGGGCATATCCAGCAGTTTCCAACTTCTGGATTTCTTCTTTATAGGCAGCAGCTAGTTCAGGATTCTTAGCTAGTTTGGCTTCAGTGCTGCGAAGCCTTGGCATGACAGCTTCCTTGGGAGCTCTCAAAGGGGGACTGTTTTTGATGCGAAGGAGGGGAGTAGCATAGCGTGCTACTCCATCCACTGTCACCCGGCAGGTTTTGGTGTCTAGTAGAGATATGGCTTCCTGATCTTGCTTGGACCTGGTAATATCTTTCTCGTTGCGGTGGGGTAATGCATCCAGTTGCCACAATCTCTCAACATTCCGGAGTAGTTCAGCCTGAGGTGAACTGTAGCTTAGGTGAAAACTGCATCATCCTGGATGTCTCGTGCTGGGCCTTGAAGTGTCCATCCCAACCTCATTTTTATAGCTGCAGGGCCACCTGGAGGACCCCTGCGGACATGCTCGACAGGTGTGATTAGATGCGTGTTGTCTGCACCAATAAGGAGGAGAGGGCGAGCACGTTCATAGTGTTGCAATGGGAGCCTCTTTAGGTGACTGTACCTCTTCTGTAGGGCTGCAACCAGATGTGAATGTTCCGATAAGGTACCATCACCTGTAAAGGCGTTGTGTATTTTATATCTCTTTTGAGGATTGTCAGCGGAAGAGATCTGGAAGGATACTTTGGACCCAGGCAGTATGGTAACCTCGCGCCTTACAGTTCTGAGAACTAGTTCCTCCTGTTCTCCGCTGAGCTGGAGCTCTCTGGCAGCTTCTGGGAGTAGTATCGTCCTTTCGGATCCATCATCCAGTATTGCATAAGAGAGAGCAGCTTCCACTGTGAAGGATAACCTTATTGATCTTCAAGAGGACCCGGCCACCAGTGGTAGGTCTATCCAGGTAGTAAACTGTAGCAGGAGGATCAGACTGTGACGTTGCCTGAGCTGGGGGTTTGTTCACTCCAGAGGCAGCTGCGGGATGGGCTGACTGGGATGTCTCCTCTGTGGATCGTTGGTTGATGTCGTGCAGGGCTCTAAGGTGCTTACCATTGCAGAGGGAGCAGGGCTTCTTCAAATCACACTGTGCAGCTTGATGGGCACGGCAACATCTCCAACAGCGTTTATTCGCTTTGATCCACTGGATGCCTTGTTCTCTGGTGAGTTTCTTGAAATCCTCACACTGTGTTAAGAAGTGATTGGTTTGCTGGCAATAGGGACAGAATATTTTACGCTGCTGTTTTGGGGCTGAAGCAGTAGCTGCGGGAGTATGAGTAGTTGGGCTGGCTGCTATTTCTCTGCCGTGCAGCACCGTGGCGCTCCCGCCTGCAGGCTTTAATCTCCTTGCATTATCTTTCTGGTTAGGTAGGGGGCGCTCTCTACGTGGCTCACATCTGACTTCCTGTTGTAGCCAGGCTGAGAAGTCCAGTAGGTTATAAGATGGAGCATGAGGTTTTACCATGATTATGTACCTCTTAAACTGACGATAGTGGTCGGCAGGAAGTTTGTCCAGCAGCCTTTCAACATGTGACCCGCAGGAGAGCTCAGCAGTTCCTTCAGAACCTAGGGTCTGGAGTAGCCCAACCAATGAATGGATTCGCAGGGCAAATTTGTCAAATGCAACCCCGTCTCCTTGGCGAATATTTGGCAGGTCCATGATGGCTTTAATTTCCTTCTGGGCTAGCTGGCGAGGCTGCCCATATCTCTCGTCCAAGGCTTGGAGAGCACGTGTGAAGGGATTAGGAGCATTTGAATATGCCAGGGCCAGGCGTTGCGCTGCATCCACCTTAAGGTGATCTAGAAGCAGGTGGTACTTGTAATGTTCTGATTCCTCTGGAGGCAGTAGGTTAATGAGAGCCATTCTCAACATCATATACTGTGTCTCATCTTCCCTTGTCAGATTAGGAAATGAAGGACCTTCCACCCTTCCATGCCTCTGGGCTCTGTATTCTGGAAGTGATAGACGAGCTGAAGGTGGATAAGCTGTAGGCTGTGATGGTGGATAATACTGCGCCCCTGGTGTGACTTGAGGTAGGGAGTAAGGCTGCGAAGTGAGGCCTGGGTTGCTAAAGTGCTGATCTGGATTATGTGAATGAGGGGGTGGAGGCGGCCAAGGTGGATCTATAGGTTGCATAGATGGGTTATACACTGGAGGGTATGCGGTGGACCCGTGGAGTGAGGGCCGTTGAACTGGAGGAGGTGAAAAATAGGCAGGTCGAAAGGGAAGCTGGAGATGGTCACTCTGTTCGTCTACAGATTTATTGTCAGCAGCTGGTATGGGATTACTAAAGGTTGGGGCCCTAATAGATGTTGGACTCTGCAGTGCTGGTAGAGAGGCCACAGAGGAGTGCTGAAGCTTCACCGCAGGAGTAGCTGTAGCTACAGGTGTACTTGCTTCGGCTGGGTGAAGCGAGGTTGTATTTAGCAGGGCCATTTGTCGCCCCAGCTGCTCCATCTGTTTCTGTGCTGTTTGGGCTAGTGTTTGGTTGGCCATACTTTGGGCCTTTACTGTCTCTAGGAGCCCATAGATGAGGTCATCTTCTTTACCTTTCCTGGATGACCGTGAATGAGCAGAGCTGGCTGAAACAGAGGAATCTGGAGAGGAGTGTCTTGATGCATTAGGTGCCTCAGCATCCTGCTCTGGAGACCTAGGCCTGGTTTGTTGTTCGAGCTCCGTCACATAATCATCCAGTTAGGCAGGATGGACAGTAGGGTGTGAGGAGCGTCTAGGAGAGGTAGGAGCAGAGGGCTGGTTCTCCATGATCCACAGAAACAGTCTATCCGGCTCGAAGGACCCTTTTTATGTAGGAGATGGTAGCTGGCCAGGGAATCACTAAATTATGCTCCCTGAGCACTCTTTTGTACACAGGCTATGAAGAATTTATTTCTATTTTAATGGCTTTTATTTTTGTTTTTAATCACTATCACCTCTAAATACATGACTAAATAAATGAATAAATATTATTGCCCCTAAACATGTTCGATGGATTCTTAATCGACTTGCTATGTATTAATCACTAACATAATCAACATTGTTTAAATTTCTCAATAAATAAATAACTGAAAAAAAGAAGATTAAAAAAATAAGTTGTGAGTAAGACGTTGTGTAGTTTTCTTACTCTTGTGTTCAGAAATTTATATGAAGCTAAATTATGAGGCTGTTTTGTCATTGTTTTATCAAACCACAATAAAAAAGGCCATTTCTGATCAACCACCACCCATTTTAGGCTTTTGATTGCTTTTTGTTAAACTCCGGCCACTTCCAGTTTAAGCCCCCCCACTCAGAGTACAGATAGGGATACCAATAATTTAGTTGTTTGACCAGATACAGACACAGATACAGATAATGGTGTACTCACTCATCCCTACTATTTTAACCCCCGCATAATGACAGATTCCATCAGCCTCTGACACTTTCTACAGTGCTGTTCTCTCATCTGTCTGCTCTGGGTTCTGTTGACTTTCTTCATCAGCAGTGTGTTTTATAAACTTGGCCAGAAAAGGCAATGCACGTCTTGGATTTTTTTTTTGCCTGCCATCGGAGTAAACATGACCACAATAGGATAAAAATAAAAAATAGCAGCCTGTTAGGCGGTTATATCCAGTAGTGTGTTAACAGAGAGAGAGAGAGGTAGACAATGACTGGAGTGAGGGAGCACAATTTGCAAGAACAAACATTTTTCAAAGTTTTAAATCACTGCAACCACAATAGGTTCTTCATCATACAGTCATAACTGCACAAAAAAAATTAGGCTGATAGGCCCAGTAGTTTGCGAGATTAGATTCATGTTTTCAAAACCAAATACATGCCCATGTAATCCTGGCAGAGATAATAATGATAGGGGAAAATAACATGAATATCACACATCAATATCGTAAAATGAAAGATGAGCTTTTAGTGGGGCAGGCCAGAAGATGAGACAAACCTTATGTAGAATCAACAGGTCTTCTAAGGAACCTGTGTTGGCTCCTCAAATACTGTGGATGGGCCTCCAGCTGGTTTGAAAAGTCACTGAGGCAGCATAATGCACTACTAATCACTTACATCAATCACAGACCTACAGGCTCTATATAATGTATATCCCTTGATCTCTATATGTATAATTACTGTGATCGAAAACAACAATTACATGTTAGCCAATGTTGTTTATTGTACGCAATTATTCAGGGTTAATGAAGAGGTCCAGTATCTTTTCAACCCAGGCTCATAGTACAGTTGCAAATGATTATATGATTTTTGTATTTATGCAGAACAACCATTCTTTTTACAATGACTGCCAAAGTCTATTGTTGTTATACTAATACTAATGCTTCTACCACTACTACTACTACTACTACTACTACTACTACTACCACTACTACTACTACTACTACAATATGTTTCTTGTTTGCAGGTAGGCACAGTCAACCATGTTTTTCCATCTCTGTTGCTTAAAAGGGACAGATGTAAAAGCTGGCCTCGGGGTTCTTGGGGATTTGTTTGTGAAAAGAAAAGTCAACCCATTTCACGTTAAGGAAAGCTTGGTTCAATAAACATGCACAGGATAAGATAAGAAAACTACATCTTGGAAACGGGGAAAGTCAATACCTGGGCACTTCAAGAGAAATGTAAATGCAAAGAAAACCTATAAGCAAATCTTGATTTTCCAAACTACTTTCCCCCCAGAGACACCTGAGACAAATAAACTATAGCACTATAAATGTTTTTCTTTCTATCTACAAAATGATTTCCACTTACGGGAATAGAGCATTTATAGCCTGGCTCTCAGATAGCGAAACATGCTCACAGCTGGGCAATACTGTTGGATACAGCCATGATATTTATTGCACGATTGTCCTGTCACCTTGCACAAACGCTACAAATCATCACGTCACATGTCTTGCCATAGCTCAACATTTCTGTGGCCAAAATCACAAATCTGGGCTTTTGGCTGACAAATACGTTTTATTGTGCTTGAAAATGGCAGCAGTGTTGCTGCTGTTTGAGGAGGGAGAGGGGGTCAGCGTCAATCTGCTGCCTCTTCAGCCGCTGCTTTATCTGGGACTCTTATCCCAGGCCAGAACCAGTCGATCAATGGCCTTAGGGTGGTCTTGGGAGGGCTTTGTGTGTGTGTGTGTGTGTGTGTGTGTGTGTGTGTGCCTGTGTCTATGCCTGCATGGGTTATTAGAAGGGTTAGGCTGCTATATCTGTTTGCTGATATATGGGATTGATATATTATTAAAAATCTCACATCAGCTTCTGAGCATCATCCACCTCTGAGATGACGGATATGAAGCAGTTGGATTGATTGCATATTTACTGCATTGGTGTCAATACTATAGTTTTGAATGGGATGTCTTAAAAAGGAATACTTCAATGTTTTGGGCAAAATACCCTTTTTCCAACTTACCCAGAATGAGACAAGATGTCTGATACCATTTTCACCTCTGTATGTCCACTGGATCCATTCCAATGGTGAGCATTTTGTGTTAGCTTAGCATAAAGACTTGAAGTCTACAGCAGTCATTAGCTTAGCTCTGTTGTGTATTTGAAATACACGTCTTGAAATAAAAAAAGAAAAGAAAAAAAAGAAAAAAACAAGGGTTGTTTTATGAGAAGTTAGATGGTTTGAACTATAACCACTGAACATAAGTGTTCATCAGTTATAGTTCCTACCATCTAACTTCCCCAAAAATGACATTTAAAATCATTTAAAAAAAAAACAACAGTCATTTAAAAAAAAAAAAGATTGATTCATTACCAGTATTTCATTACCATGTAATACAGATGAGACATTGTGTAAATAAGACAGCTTCGGAGTTGCTGTAAGGCTTATTTTTTCACTTTGATGGAGCTAGGCTAATGACTCCTGTAGACTTCAAGTCTTAATGCTAACCATGCTAACCAACCATGTTTATCTAACTTCTAACTCCTAAAACGACCCTGGTTTTTTAGAAAAAAAATTCCAAGACAAGACAAGTAGACCCAAGTCTTCATGCTATGCTAACATGAAATACTATCCATCAGAACTGAACCAGTAGATGTGCAGAGGTGAAAATGGTATCAGACATCTTGTCTCAATCTGGGTAAGTTGGGAAAAGGGTATTTTGCCCAAAACGTTGAGGTACTCCTTAAAAAAAACAAATCATTCCATCTCTATGCACCAGTTGAGGTACTGATTGCATCAGTAAAGGAAGATTTCAACAGCTGAAAATGGTGTTTTGCAGACCTATTTGATGAAGTTACACTCACTAGCCACTCAAACCTTGGGCAGAGTGAATCTGATTATCATTGTTCCCTTCAGTGTTTCTGCAGTCATTTAGCTACTCAGAATGTACTTCACATGTCCATGCGAAATGCTAAGGGTGAGTTTTTGCACCTGTATATGACTTGTGTATGTTTCCACATGAGTCTGAACCCCACAGAGCTGCTTAATCCTGTCTGATTCCTGGAGCTAGGGTGATTGACGGTGGAGGCAGCCCATAGCGTGGCGTCTGATCCCAGAACAATGTGAGCCAGACCCCAAATAAAGCTGCTTGTTGACTTTATGAGGCCGTCTGCCTTTGATTACGCCTCCCAACCTGCCTGCTATAATTTCTGATGGCAGGGAATGGTATCATGCTACTTGCCATGGATAACACTGCTTATACTCAGCGTAAAATATGGGAGGGTTTATTGTGAAGAGCAGCCTGTACATGTTCTGCATTTGCAGCACTCTTTGCAGGCACATATTGTACTATGGCATCTTGACAGAGTACTCAGTGAAGCCATGATTACCTAAGGCACAAAGAAAGCTTCTTCTGGAACTAACAAGAGTAAAATGTTGTTTTGTTGCGCTCGCATTCGCGTCTTTTATGACATTTCTGGAACTCATTCCTGGTTTCATCAAACTCGCATACAGCAACAGCCTCTTTCAAATGAATATTCTGTTTCATTGTAAATATTCGATGATGTTGAGTCGAAGCAGCCATAAACTGTTAAAAGTACAAAAATGATCACATATCTCGCTTAGGCCTGCTCAAACACAATTCTTTGGCTTTAACTGCTGTTTGGTGGACTGTATAAATTGGGTCAATACTTAAAGAGCTTTAACTCAAACCAGAGGGTTCTGACTGGCATGGTGCCTTCATAAAAGGACCTATTTCCTTCTACCTCCTCTTCAAACTAAATCAGCACTGCTGTACAAGTCTTTTATAGTGCATCAGTGTAAGTTATATCAAACGATAAACTGGGAAAATGGTTTGCCCTGAAAGGAATAATATACTGACACAATCATTCTGCCTTTTTATATCATCTATTACACTGGAATAGTTACCATATCCATATACTGTAGGAAAAGTTCGAAATATGGGCTTAGTAAGGATTTGTACTGGCAGGTGCAAAGGGATTTAGCCATGTAGAAGGAGATATAGACTTGGTAACAGTAAGATTTTATCCTCTCCCTCAAAGGGTCTGTATCGAATAATGCTGTCATTTTGATAATCTGTTACGATGTGTTGTAAGTTGAGGCTTTACACACAGTGGCCATGTTTAAATCGCACCGTATCCCAGCTACTTTCCAGAAAATCTTGAGCCTTTTTTTTTTTTTCGTAATCTTTGATGTTATCCTGTGACGAGTTTTCCTGTTACCATGAAGAAACCAGAGGATTCAGAGTAACCAGAATATTCCCTGCTTCCCTTTTTGACAGAAGAGGGGAATGTCTTTTTTTTCTAATGCTGAGGAAACAAATGATGATCCAAAGAATAATTGTAATGGTAATTATTATTATCAGATCATGTACCTATAATGTTTTGAAGATTGAAAAAGGTGAAAGTTGTTGATAGGGAGGCACAAAAATGATATCGGGACACCATTATCAGCTGAAATAGGCTTTAAAATTTAATATTGGCATTGGCCCGATATGAAAATTTCTGTCAGTATGTTCTGTGGAGTTTACCAATGTTTGGGATGTACCGTGGTTGTTGTAAAAAGTAATTCCAAACATAGCAATTAACAGTAGTTTTTTTCAAAACTTGTTCTGTATAAGTACAAGAATCAAACAGATACAAGTGACTGTATTGCGAGTTTTCCATTTTCAAAAAGGACATTTATAATGTTTTTTTAGCCTGAAAGTGAGTGCCCTATTGCACTGTGTTGAAGGCTAGCAAACAGCTGCAGAAAAGTGATAGGTCCCTGTTCACCAAAGCTACCAGTGATGTTGTGCTATATATGATTATAAATGATGAGAACTGAGATTTTAGAAGAAAAAAGGACATTACAGGAATAAACCCTTGGTTGAAAGAATATATTTTAGGCCTTTACTCACCCTATATCATAATACCCTATGTCATATGCACCTTTTATTATAATAAAAGAAAAAAAATCACAAATCACCTTACCATGTTGAATGTAATTAGATAAAAGCATTTACATGACCATTCATAGTAGTTATGAGTATTGCCTTAAATGGATTCAGATCAAATTTACCTGTGTTCTGTCTCACAGACATCTTTTTCTGGCTTAAACACACATTCACACATGCCTTGATCTATACCTCACCCTTACTCTCACACTCTCACAGACTCTGACCAGCTGATAAGAAAGAAGACCTGCAAATGGCAATCTTGATCCCCACCCAGCCCAGAAGCCCTATTGCTGCTCTTTGTCTTGCTCTCTCTCACACACACATATCAGCCCATAGGCTCTTAATCCAGCACAAACAATCAGAGCATCACCATGTCCTTCAGGGCTGACATCGATTCATTGACGTTTCCCCATTCAGGAGATCTATCTAGGTTTAGTTTGAGAGATGGTTTGGGTGTTATTGGCCTCCTGACTCTGGCTGAGGGCAGGATAACCAGCAAACAGTAGTGTAATACACCAAATGGAGATAGTCCAGATAAACAAGCGGGAGCGTGGTTTTAAGCCTCTCTCGTGTCATAGTCCCATTAACTTTACTTCCTGGCAAACAGGCTTGGATATCCTGGATATCCACAGCCCCCTAAAGAGTATGGAAAAAGTTTTAAAGGGGACATATTATGCAAAACCCACTTTTTTGCTGTTTGGGCATGTATATTGGGGTATTCGCCGTGCCTACTAACCCTCAAAGTCTGACAAACAACAGCCCACTCATTGTTGAGTTAGCCAGCTAGCTCAGAAAGCATGGGCTGAAACGAGCTGTTCTGATTTTCCCCCGCTTCTTATGTAAGAAGCCGGGATTTTTGCATAACTCCGCCCCCTCCTTTGGGTATCTCCACCCCAGCTTGAAAACTACCTTTGCTAGCGCCAGCTAACCGTTAGCCTTATGTTGCAGCTAAGAGCTAGGCACTACAGCTGCTCTGTTGTTGGCTGTACAGACCGACACAAATCACTACATCAGCCCAGCCTCAGAGGAAACAAGAGCACAGTGGATTAAGTTTATTTTTGATGGCAACATCCCGGCTGACAACGAAACTTTTCCTGAGAGGGCTCAGTACCAACTGTCCGTGGCACAGCTGCAGACGAGGGAAATGTAAGTATTTGAAGAATAATTATTCTGTATTTCTTTGTCCGTTTAGCATTAGCTAACGCTAACAGTTTGGTGTTACTTATGCTGCAGGATCCATAAGTGTGAGAGAAATGGGGAGACAAAATGAGAGAGCGGGTGTAAACGTTAGATGTCTCAAGAGTATTTCTTGCTGCTGATATTATAGATGATAGACAAGTCTTTGACTAGCTGTGAAACACTGAGGGTACTTCACCCACCCCAGTCTCGTATGTAGCCCATGTAGCTGCGGTCAACGTTACAGCTGTGTTGCACTCAGGTAATCAGAGGCTAGCAGCGTTTACATGTTGTGTTAGGAGAATACAGTTGTGTTCAAAATTATTCAACCCCCACTGCAGTAAAGTGTTTTAGCAAGTTTGACATTTATTTTTTATCTTGTTTATAATCAGAACAAATAAGGACTTGTAAAATAGACAAATGCAACTTAAATTACAACAATATTTTTTTTAACATACCAACAAATGTCTTTTCTGTGATTACCT
>OMLF01013135.1:0-17331 GCA_900302615.1 Holocentrus rufus | reverse complement strand
GAAAAAAAAAAAAAAAGCCTTCATTAACAATAAAGAGGCTGACAGAAGTGTGATGTAGGCCCACGGTGAGCAAATCCGACAGGGCTACACCAAACGTCTCCTTGCTGACTTATTAGCATCCAGAAAAGTAGGTCAATCAAAGGAGGAGGGAAGGAGACAGAGTTAAGCGCCTTACCAACACATTTCTGCGTTGCGAACGGTGCAACCAAAATAAAACCAGGCTAAAAAAGACATTTTCAAATATCCAGGATGTGCATAAACAAGTTAGCAAAGTGGTGGTATTTTTGGCTGCAGTGCTAACCAGGAACATTAGGAAATTATTTGAAAATATTGCAAAAAAAAAAAAAAGTGTGAATCAGGCTGTTACGTTGTGTAGTATTTTAGTATTTAGAAGTTTAACAAACAAGCTGTAGAGACATTTCAGAACGTCTTTAAATATAGTTGTTGCTCATTAGCACTATTTCTTCTCTGCCTTCGCGCCACTATACTTCCTTACTTGCTAATTGCCAATTAATTCACATGAGCCCTCCAGAAAATCCATTAATTCCCCACAGAGCCCAAAATTGTTGTTTTTCAATGTTTCATTGTTGTTGCCAAGCAAAATGCATTAGTCTTGTATTTAACCAGGTTTTGTTGTTTAAATCAGTTTAATTACATGATGACATTTAGACAATTATCACTGAAATCGCTGAGGAAGTTGCATGAATTTTCTTGGATGACTGATACGGTGTCACTTTCACTGACTTCTCCTTTTGGGATCAACAAATTATTAATCATCATTTTAATTCCTGGAATATTTGGCATGTTTATAGTAATTTATTGCACTGAGCTTTTGAAAGCCCCATTCACATCATCATTAGATAGAGCTGATCGTGTTCATATATTGTATTTTTCTTTTGATTTGAGGCTGTTGTGAAGATTGAGTCATCCAGAGGCTCCTATAAACTTGTTGCATTAATAATGATGATGATGATGATGATGATGGTGATGCAATTAGCTTCATCTGTGCCAATAGCACATATGAAGAAAAAGAGAGGTCAATGGAGGCTTATAGATCCTATAGTACATACAAGTAAGGATTCAGCATGTTAATATAAGACATGGAATAAGAATTCAAAATACATTAGTCATGCAAATATTCATAGCATAGACTAGTGTGTGTGTGTGTGTGTGTGTGTGTGAGAGAGAGACAGAGAGATAGGGGGGATAGAGTGTGTGTAGGTGTCTGTTGTTTACACAGTGTACATATATTCTATAGCCATTTTATGCCAAGCATATAAATATTTAATGAAATGTAAGGGCATTTTTTTATGCGCTGTGTTTGCATATTTCAAACTTATTTGCTCTTAAGGCTCAGCAACTGCTGTGTTGATGGCTCACAGTGGATTCAATAAAGTTGTGATTATGGAAGAGTATGGACTTTGCCAATGGACTCTTTATATGTTCATCACTCATTCCAGCTCGCCTTTAATTCACTCTGTAGCCAATAAGTAAGAGCACAATGCACAGCACATATAAGGTGTACAGCCTGATGGATTTTTGTCATAACATCCACCTTTTTTTGTTTGTTTGTTTGTTTGTTTTGCAGACAAATTGTTTTCATGTTGGTGCCAGGAGCTGTCCACACTACCTTTGATCACCTCTGTAGTCATAATCATGGAGGAAATGTTCGACGTGACGGCTTTGTCCCACATCCAGTTCTGCTATCATCCCTGGAAATAAAAGAAGACGGGATAAGGAGGTAGAGTAATAGTTTTAGGGAAGAATGTTTTTTTCTCCCTCCACATCCTTTTTTTCTTTCTTTTTCTTTTTTTTTTTGACGGATCTTTGAAGTTATTTCTATCCTCAGGCACAGCAAAAGTACTGAGTGTGATAGCTTTTTATTCGCTGTTAGATTTGGTTTTTGTTTTGTTTCTTTCTCAAAGTTTTTTTATGCAGCGTAGCATATTTTAGACACACGGATGGCGGCTGAGCCTAAGGGAGTTACAGCTTGTCTGTGTGCAGACTGCACTTGTTAGTGTCTCCGGGTTCTAGTGGTGTAGATCAAAATATGATGCATGATATATGAACTGAAAGATACCGAGGTGCAATAGGATGGCAGCGAATCTTTAAGGCTCTACTGCATGCAAATTAAAGTGATCATTTATTCTTTTTAAAGGAGAGTTTTATCCTCTGTGCCAGAAAGATGATCAACATTTGACTTTATGCTTGACATGTTTGATCGCCAAAGACTTGACAGTGCAGCTAGGCCAAACTTGGCTGCACAAAGCCCATGTTGTGCAAATAATTAGAGCACAAAGAAGCACATTTATCAGGTTTTTGACAACTGAAACAATTCAAAGCAATTGTCCTTTGGGTTCAAAAAGCGTCTACACAAGTAGAGGGAAAACAAGCTTGGTGTGAATGTACCCTTAGTCTGGTGTGGGCGGGCGTACATCTAATCAGTCCTGACTGGGAGTATAGAGGGGCTTCTTCTTGAATGCCAGAGTTTACAGTTGAGACTTGTGTAGGTGTCATGGACATAATTCACTGACACATCTGTGATGCAGAATGTCTGCTTGATAACCCCAATTATGTGCCCACTCACTACCCCCTTTCCTTTTAAAACCAAGCCAGGTTACCATGTAAGCATTCACCTTGCCTAAAGCGATAGTCATTTCATATTATGTATAATATCACAATGTAATTTTTGTATGAACCTCATATTCTACCTGATCAGCAGTGCATAAGAGATCATCTTTAGCTGAGTCAGTTCTTGATTACGTCCTAAAAATGTACATTAACATGGCATCATCTGACATTATCAGAAAATAGCAGGTCTAAACTATTAAATCTATACGCTAAGCACAAGTTGATGAAAGCCAGTATGTCAGTGGAAATCTGCAGCTATGGCATATATTTTTGAGACATTTCCAAAGGGGCTCCTATGGAGCCATATAGCTCTGCATGTATTATTCATATACAGTTATATGACATCTGTAGAGCCTAATGGACTTGCCAAGGCCACAGCTTTGTCAGCGCTCACATTTACTGATATTCCTGTAGCTGAAGTGGGCTTGATTGCATGGAGGGAACGCAGCGCTGTTTGCATCCCAGTAAAACAAAGAACTGTAAAATCAAAACAGCGCATCTAATACAGTTCAGTATCAGTTCTTTGAATTCATAATCCCTGTTTTCACTGTTTCATAGCTGTAAAATATGCTTATAAACATTCACGGCACTAAATAAGTGATAAATCAGGTTGAAATGGTGATAATATTCAGTGACTAGACCTGCAACATTTATTTATGCCCACTATGAAACTGAAATTTATGCAAATTTCATTTTTTCATTCTGCTGACTCCCACAGTTTTTAATCCACTTGATTATGAAAAGTTTGTAGCGACAACTACAAAATAAATCAAAACCATCTTAAGTTGTTTTGTTACTCAACTAAATCAACAGTGTGCTTGTTACTAAAATTAGGTTGAATGAACAACATCTGTCTGAACAACATCTGTCTACAAATCATTTGTCTGTCCCTTTTCTAACTTAAAAGACAGACACTATCTTTACATGTTGCCTTGACATGTTGATACATTGCCTTCCATTTATAGAAAACTGCAGTAATTAACTTTTCCATAAGCCATAATCTAGTTGGCCCTGTCACAAGGTTCCATAAAGATCTTGACAGAACAATATTAGTGAAACTCAATAATGTTAGCGATAACTTCCCTCAGCTTGTCAAGTCTCAGTTGATGAAGAACTTCACAATGGACACAAAGAATAATGTGACTGGAAATAATTAGAGCCTGATTAGCAGATCATTCATCTACGGCCACTGGGACAATTTGACTAAAATACTTTACTGGTTTCTGCTGAATTGTATTCAATTACTGAGCAAGCAAGAATCCAGGCAATTTTCCCTTATTCCAACCATATCCATTATATCCAATTATTTTTAAATGTGGGCTATAAGTTGGACTCTTCAAAAATCCATGTGAAAACATCTAAAACATAAATCATAAAATGAGGATTAATAAACCAAGTGCAACCCAACAAATTACTTGTAAATCGATTCACTTCATTTATTTTTGACAGTGTAGCTTTTCATCTCTTCCCTTATCCGCTGCATTTTCAAATGAAATCTCATGCATCACCTACATAAGCAACAAAAAAATAAATAAATAAATAAAAATTTCTAAATACATGTACACAGGCGTTCCTGCACCATGCTAAGTCGCTCTCAGCTGCAGCATGGTGCTGACTGAGAAGGCAGCACACACTGACCGCAAACAATTTGATGCTGCTCGCGCAAACACCCACACACTTGCATTCAAATTAACAGGTGCCAATAGCTTCTCCAGGCAGTCTGTGGGGGTTTCAGAGTCCACCTGTGCATAGCAGCTAGGTTATGAACTCTCCGTGACACCAACGTGTGAATGCACCTCAGCATCCAGCCCTGAATAATTTGTGGGCTGCCAGCTGAACCAGGCTAAATGGTCTCCTAGCCCTTCAGAGATGCCGTCTCTGCTCTGCAATCTCAATTGGTCCACATTTCATGCATGTGAGACTCCATGATGAAAGAAAAACAAGGTCACAAAGTGAAGGTTGCATAACAGATTTCTCAAAAACGTATATGCTCAATAAATTATATGCTTTTCCAAGGATGTTTTTTGAGCCTTTCAGTTTAACTTACTAAATTTATGGAGGATAACATATGCTCTACAGGTTTGAATCGTAGCTCATGAATAGTAGCTGAGTAGTAGCTCATATTTATTTACAAAATGGACAACTGGCAACAGACGTTTAAGCTCCACATGGAAAAACTTGGGCAGACAAGCAAATGCAGGGTAATATACACTGTCCCACTACTTTATCTATATCTATCTACGTTGATATGTTTCTGCACCAAAGCCACCAAGACAAATTCCTTTACATCTATGATGCTTGGCGAATAGAGTGATTTAGATTTTTTTTTTTATCTTATTGTGATACAGTGAGAAATGGTGCCATTGAAGCAAAAGGCAATAACTCAGAAATGACACTTAGAAAAAGAAAAAAAGAAAGAAAGAAAAAAGGGCAATTTAAAGAGTGAAGCTGGATATACATAGAAGAAAAAGAAATTTGACAAAGGATTTAGGTGCCCAATGAGATATAACCCTATAATAGACTGTAATCACAGTCTTTTTCATCTGCACACAGTATACATCACGGAGACGTGGAGCCCTGGTGCTGAGATGCTTTGTGAATTGTAACACATCCATCGCGAGGAGTTTCTCCAGCGAGGTTACTGATGCATGCATGACAGAGTCGGAACAATGGGGATATCAATTAGAAGAGGGGGGCTCATCCACCTGCCTGGCTAAGCTTGATCAGCCTGGGCCGTCTGCAGGCACTGTTCCTCCACCGGTCTCCACACATAGATCTTCAAATGAGCCAAAGCTTAGGGGAAAATGCTGGATTCACAGTCCATTTAACCCAATATTAACATAAATCATTTTGGGATAAACACTTCTGCTAGCCAGAACTGCACTGTAGCCTGACAGTCTATGGTTTCCACCTTTCCTGCTTCCATATGTTTTACAGGAAAAATGGGCTTTTTTCTCCATTACTGGTGCTTTTTTTATTATGAGGAGCAGTTTTGCAGGATTTTTCATTATGAGCAATGTAGTGCACGGGCTACTGAACCAAGGCCCTCCCTCCTTCTCCCTACAAGGTTTTTCAAGATCAAACGTCATGTATCTTCCTTTGATTTTCAGAAGTAAAACATTTAGTTTTAGGCCTACAATAGACTGTACTTTTTGGCAAAAGTTGAACTCAGTAACCCCCAAATCTTTCCCCCCAAGCACATACAACCAGGTGTAATTGGAGTTTGAATACCAGAATAACTGCACTGAAAATAGAAATTAGCATTCATTTGAAGTGCGTGTGGCAAAAGGGACAATTCACCATTTTTTAATCATTCTCATACAAAAAGTAGTCTGACCTCTGAGAATGTTTCACACAAGGACAGAATTGTTGCAGATTGTTTACTTTGTGTACTTGTGCTTTTATTATACATGTACTGTATATTTGTTCTGTATTTGTAAAGTTCCATTACCCAAAAATAAGAACCAAACCAAACCAAGCCAAACTAGACGAATGGCAGCTATGATACATTCTACAGTACATTTTTCAAGATGTTGAAATTTTACATCATTATGTCAAGAAATTATTTTTTGAGTATATTTGTGGATATCCACAGTAGCCAGAACAGTAAAGACCAAGTCAGGAATTGTGGCCATCTGAGGGCTTGTGTCTAGGTCTGCAGAGCTGCAACCCTAGGGTGTAGGTTTGTTTATTCTTCTGTATTCATAAAATTGAATGCGGAATAAGTTGTTGTAATTAGTCTTGTGAGAGGTGGAGAAACATGTTGCATCGTTTGGAATAAGTGGGGGGTTCAGTTTGTCACACATGCCAATGTATATTCAATTTTTACATTTTCTGGGAGCTTTATGTAAAAAGCGCTGCTGGTATAACAGTGTATCAAAAAACTTGTTATATTGCCTTACCTGTAACTGATTAGAGGTTTTAAGAAAGATAAAAGAGTAATCTTGGCAACTCTTGTTTGGGATTAGAATCATACAGTCATTGATTGCTAGCTGGCTAGATGTAGGTTACATCATAGCTACATTTTTAAATTTAGCTGCAGTTAAATTTGGTATCTGAATGATCTTTTTAAATGCAGCTATCAAGGCTAAAATAACAAAAACACAGCAGAGTTTGCATATTCTCTACGTCTGTAAGTTTCCCCTGGGAGCTCCAGTTTCCACTCACAGTCCAGACATGTAGGTCAGGTAGATTGGACACTCTAAATTGTCAATAGGTGTGAGTGTGTCTGGACTGATTGTCTGTCTATCTGTATTAGCTCTGTAATGGACTGGCAACCTGTCAAGACTGCCTCCCTGCCTTCTGCCCACTGTCTGCTGCTGCAGGCTCCAAACCCTGTGACCGTCAAAAGGATTAAGCAGGTAGAGAAAATGAATGAATGCATGTATTCATGAAAGTAAGAGGTGATGGTCACGTCTTTTTTTCCCTCAACAAAGGAATGACTACCACACAAGATTTGCATGCGCTAGAGCAGGTGTGTCGCACGCTGGTCTCAAGCCTGTTTTCAGACCAGGTGTCTCTCATTACCTGCCAAGGAAAACCTGCAAAATAACAGTTTTTAAAGATTTTTTTTTGGGGCAATTTCAGTCTTTTTTTGATAGCTCGCAGTAGAGAGACACAGGGGAAATGGGGAGGCAGAGGGCAACAATATGTGATGAAGTTTTCAGACCAGATTCAAACAGGATCTTAGCGGCACTCTGCACCAGAGCCAAAACCTGGACTAGAATGGGAATAGAAATAGGAACAAAACCAAAAATTACTCCTGACCATTACTGCTAAAAAGGAATAGCTAAAGAAATGTAAAAAAATAGAGAATATATAGTCTCATATATTTTTTAATGCACCAATCCTTAACCTTTTCTTTTTTGGTGATGCAATAGGCAGCATGTCTCCAGGCAGAATGACTGCCCGCATAAAAGACTCTCTGTAATACATAAGTTGTGAAGTTCCCAGAGGCTTTTCGATCTTGTGGTACTAAATACATGCATATTACCCCATCGTAATGTAACTCATTCGCCTTGTTACAAGCATGTTGCATCACGTCTTCCTTTGGCCCGAGCACCTGGCCCTCCATTGGTTTGTGCATCCGCCTGTCCTGCTCCACTGTACATATAAACAAAAGGGCTGAATGATTTTTGCTCTGAATAAATCTCCTTCCTATCACTCTACCCGCACAAAAATCAAATCTGCGCCTAATTTATTCATCTCTCCATATTCCTCAATAGCCTGGCATTGAAAAGAGAGGGGAGAGGAAGAGAGAATTGTGCTTCTTCTTTTCTGAAGGTCTTCCATTAAAAATGAATGGCTCTCTGATTCTGTGAAAAGGAGGCTTGGATTGGGACCGTATCCCGGAGGTTTGGGCAGAGCGAGAGCTCAACGGGTCCAAGTTAAATTTCTACTCTTCTCCCTTTCTTTCTATTTTGGGGGTTTGTGGAAAAGAGCGCACAGCACACCCGCTCCTGGACGGAGGTTTGAGAAATTGATTTGCGTACTGATGGCTCCAACGGAGATGGAACAAAGGAAACTACACTAACTCGGTTTGCTCTTTTAACGTCTAATGGTAAAAATGTCTCACTGCCAAGGTGAGCTTAGTTTGAAAGTCTGTGCCGGTCAGATTAAATATCTTAAACATTCGTCTATTTCTGTTTTGTTCAGTGGTTCAGAGAAAGGAAATGTCATGGTTTTCTGCTTTGAGGAACTCTGCTTTGTCTCTGTTCTAAGAGAAAGTGGGAAATAGTTTATGCTCATCCTAAAGCGACTTTAATCTCTAGTGCAGAGCGGAAACTGTGCTGAACAAAGGAAAAATACTTGCAGACTAAAACTTGCCCCTGATGTAATAAGCTTTACTCCTGCGATGTTTCACCCCAGTGTGGATGTTTGGTGATGTATTACCTGACGAAAACCCACATTGTAAGCTCCCAGTAAAGCTTACTGGGAGCAGAAAGTCAAAGCATTTTTTTTAAATATTTTTTATTTTCTTGTTTTCTGTAAAGACAGCACTAATCACAGAATTACAGGGCGCAGCAATCTGCTCCAGGTGCAGTCACACTGATGATTTCTTATGTCTTTTTACATGAGTCACGGCAAAACAATACGATCCTGGCCTGCAATATTTCCAAGTGAAACAGCCTCTGCTATGAATTTGTGAGCAGTACATGCATACTCACAAACAAAAACATCCACACACACACAATCACACCAACATGCTGCTAAGGCTTGTTTGAATAATTCATATTTTTTGAAGTTTTAATGATGTGTGCATCGTAGTGGATGGAGTGTTCCTGGTCAGCCCTGCTTGCACCAGGACAGCAGCAGAATGCCTAACAAGACTGATGGGTTGGTGGGAAGATAGTGTTGGGATGAGTGCATGTGTGTGTGTCTGTGTGTGTAGCAGGATGGGGGCGGAGGGTTCAGGGTGGGAGGGGGTCCTAAGATCATAGGGGTGAAGGCTGCAAGCAAAATGCATCTTTAATTTTGATGTTGTTTATCTTTCATCCTGTTAGAAGTGCAAAAGCCTGAATGATGTCGAATCCTCGGCAATAATTACGCTCAATTTCAGATGATGCACTGAGGAAATCGCCCTTGGTAAATCCCGAGAACAATCTCTAACACCCTCTGAGAGGAGTGTTTACATCAAAGCAGCATGAAGCGCTCCTCAAAGAAGCTAATTTCCTACAGGTTAAACTTGCGTTTGTCCCCGACAAGGTTAGTAAAGAAGGTAAAAGGGTGAATCATGCCGAGGAGCAAACCATGTCCCAGCATCTGACATATTAGGTATTCTCCTGCATCTCATTTATTTAAACCTTTCAACCAAACACTCTTATCCAAGGCGACTTACACTGACAACAGCAGCAAATGCCTACAAGCTTGCCAACATTACAAAGCAACCAAAAGAAGGGAGTGCAGGGGCCAAAGCCGCGGCGCCCATAACTGCATTTACATTGCATTTGCATGAGATCTTTCCACACTACATTAGGCATGCAAAGTGGAGATCGACCTAACAACAGACACTCTCTTTTATTGCAGTGATGAGCTCATTTCGTCCATTACCCTTGGGAAATCTTTTTTTTTTTTATTACCTTTAGAGAAGGTTTACTGAGCAAGCCTGCACTTCTACAGCAGGATTCTGCCACAGATTCATATAGATAGACACTTAAGTCTCATACTTGTCACTAGGCAGTATTACTGACTTGGACATATAGGGCACAGATCACCACGGGCCTCAGACCACCAGGGGCTCCCAATCACCAGATGCCCCAATCGTTCGACTCAAACAACATGCAGGTCCAGATGAATCTTCTGATGTTATGGGGCTCCCAGACACAGTTTGTTTCCTTGTCTCTTCAATCTCATTGCAATTTGGGCCTTTCTATTAGTATTTGTGCTTTATATAGGCGTGTTTTTTTTTACTTTATAATGGAGAGCTAGACAACAAATGGGAAAAATAAAGGCAAATATTAAAGAACTATCCTCACAGGTGCAGATATCTAAAATTTTTTAAGTTTGGTCTTTGTGTTTTGTCATATTAGGCACCAAGTAGCAAGCATTACTTAATTTAAAGTGGAGTGGAAATATTTGCATGAATGTGCATAGAAAATATGGTAGTCAGTTTGGAGGAATTTAAGAATTTTAGTGAAGAATAGCCAATAAAGGTCTTCTCCATTCTGAAGTTTTAGTTGTTTTTTCCCCCATGCATTGTAGAAAGGTGGAACAGAACTATTTTTTTCTGTCTGTTTGTGTATATATTCATCATTTGATTTGGCATGAGCGTGGTGGAGGGGGCGCCGCATGACGTTTGTGACCCAGGGTCCACTGGTCCTGTATAATCTAACCTCGACTAGCTGCTCAGTCCACAGTCCACTCAGCGGTTCCACCACATCATTTTTGAGTTCAGTGCCTTGCTCAATGGCAATGCAACCCTTGTTTTCAAATTGCAGCCAGTTTTTCTCAGGATTCAAACCAGCAATGATCAGCTTCCTTCTCCAACCCTCAGCCTACTACCAGTTGTTTTATTAAGGATGCAGTCAAAAAATAAAAAATAAAAAACTGCTAATATAGCCAGAAACAAACTCAGCAGTCTTTTGAACGTAATCATTATTTCCAAACCTTTCAGATGAATGATTGACAGCTGCTGTGTGCACATGCCCCAGGACAAACAGTGGGAAGTGGGCAGCACACAAGACATGCACCTCTATTCATTATTCAGCCCGTAAAAGTAGGCAAGTAATTATGCAGCAGCACCGTAACACCTGAGTGACAGATGGAATTATTTACTGGTTGATGCCTGAGTCTGTAGGTGTTTTGTTTGGACAGTCGTGTGAAACTTCTGTGACATTTTCCTGCACATGTGATTAATGTGCTTGATGGTCACGCCTGTTCCGTCTTCATCAAAAAGACAGGCAACATGGAAATAGAGTTGGTAGGAATGGAACCCAAATTACAGCATGATTAATGGATTCAGTTCTTTTAATAGACTTTGCCCATCATGAAATCAGCAAATTACACCAATCTCAACTGTTAATTGAACGTAATGGAAAATAATGAGATCCAGAGATGTACATAAACCACTGATCTTCATTCATTGTGTGCAATGTGAGTTAATGTCTGGTAATTGTGTCATTACATGCCATCTGTTATTGTTAATGGAAATCAAGAGTGTTTTTAAGTTTGTTTCTTGGTTTAAACCATTTAAACAGGTAATTAGCATCAATTTCTCCAAATGGTCCAAATCTATTTTCACACCGCAAGGCCCAATTCAGGCAGGATTACTTTTGCAGGGGAAGGTGGAATGATGTAATCATTACTGGAGCATGTCATTAATTCTAGTCCCATCTGAATCTGCCATGTCAATAATTTTTACGGACTGTACATGCCCACACCAGTAAAAAAATAATGGGCTTTGTTGTGTCCTGTAAACTGCACAGTAAAAATAACCTAAGGTAAAACTAGTCCCTTCCAAATTGACATCCCTGAGATTGTTGGCGAGTGCTACATCATTTCCTTGGGGAGAGACATCTTACTGTATGGTTGTGAATAGGCTGCTAAAATTAAACAAATGGAGGTCGGTTCCTAAGTCTCAGCTGTGAGAAATGTCAGTGATCAGCCACCTCAGCACCAACTACACGTGACACATGGAACATTTTTTATGTGATGACCATTCGTAAATCTGGCTATTAACGTTCCCCATGTCCTGTGCTAACAATGACACACATATTGCCCTCAAAACTAATCTCATATGAACAGGGTGTAAGTCTGTAATATGTTTAAACAGTTGTTATTTGAGGAGGACTGTTTGTTTTGTGTGTTTTTTTTTTAGGGAAGATGTAGGAAGGAGAAAAGAATAATGGGTCTGCGTGGTGAAATTCAATAGAAGATAATGGAATTTAACATTTGCCTATTACATTTTCAATCTGCGCTTTCATGCACACAGTTCTCACCATGTTATACAGGGAAGTTAACTCTTCAGGAAAGATGGAATTACTTTAGGGACTTTAATGACTCCAGACAGCAATTTGATCGAGATTAATTCACGTCAAGCAGGGGATTTTTAAGAGGTTTGAGGCAATTTATTCTCACTTTGTTTGTTGCAGAATGCAATGAATGTTCGATGAACAGACATTTAGTATTAAAAACACCAACATTCGCCATCCTCTCACCTTCATTTGAATACTCATTGTGAAGCCCAGAGGAGGCCTAACTAACTGGTTGCAGACAGCGCAGTGCGTATCAAATGGAGAGCGAAAGATATAATTATTCCACTTACATACCATACTGACATTCTTAATAGGCAATGACTGTTGGAGGAGCCCTCCTGTTGTGCACGAGGATCAGATAAATACAGTGAGACACAGTCCTGCACAGATTAAGGCTATTTATCAGTATATCTCTCTCCATGGAGGCCTTGTGTCAGTAGTAATGGAATGGCAGAGCTCCAGCAGTCACTCTGTTGACTTCAGATAACATAACACACTTCACCTGGTGATCAGTGTTATCCTGAGTGTCTTGCTGTTCCAGGGTTGCATGCATTTATACAGTGGGGATGAGATCATTTTGCATCCTGCTCTTTGCAGTGTGTTTTCCTGTGTAATTTGGTGCCTTGCTCTGACGTGAAGCGTTTTAACAATAACATGTCAGCAGTGAATCTAGCAGTGTCCAAGATATTAGACGTGAAGCTGAGGGCCATGTTGGTCAGAAATCACACATAATGGATGGAGCCTAGTGCATAGTCTCTGCCGCCATCTTGGATCACAGGGAACAATGATACCACCACAGGAAATAGATTAGCAGCCTCTCCTGTGTAGAAGACTTGATGCCACCTGGATGGATTTGGTGGGAAATCTGCTGTATTGCTTTACGGTCCAAAAGGGATATGATTCCTTTATGGCACAAAACAGGAGTACAGCACTGCTCTTCCAGTACAAACACAACTAAAGCTTTTGGAGTTTCTTGCAATGGCAGATGGTGTAAAGAATGAGAGGCCGATGGTAAAATCACTTCCAACATCTTTTTCAGTAAAGCCAAAGACAAAACAAACAGACACAGAGCAACAGCAGGCAGAGAGAGGAGGGGGGCAAGTAACCACATCCTCCATTATTGTTATTAGTAGTAGTAGCAGTAGTAGTATCAAAGTGCTAAAAATTATTTGCAATGATGTACTGATGCATAAAAACGTTTATAAATAAAGTAACACCTTAATATCTCATCCTTTGTATAAGGGTCTGAGGTGGCTGCTGTGTCCTGTTCTGTATGCTTTATATTCTGCCCTGTCAGTTTCTGTGTTTTATGTCCCGTGTAATGTGTGCCCTGTGGTAGCTATTGCCTTGTCATGTTACATCTTTGTATGTATTTTGTATTTGCTAAAAAATTGCATTTGTGTTATTTGTTTTTCAAGGTTGTAAATGTAGCATCGTCCACAGCTCAGGGGGGCTGACAAAACAACGCACCATTTGTTTGATTTTTGATTTATCACCATCTATCATGTCATTTGGCAGTTTTTTTTTTTTTATTTCACAGAATAATCCAGGGTTCTTCTAACCTTATTATGCTCCAGACCCCCATGTTGACTTTCATTAAGCCGTGGACCTCTACTTGAAGTGATCTTGCCCTCGGGACCCTGATACAAAAAGATATTTTGGTTTGTGTTAGGTATAACATTGTTAGTTGTTGTAGATGTCTTACTTGCACACTGAAAAAAAAAGATTCACAGTGGTGAGATTAAAACGTATACTCATGTACTCAGATATATTTGTATCATAACAAACTCTAGTGAACTAAATTATAGTGGAATTAAACTATTCCTCTTTTCACTGTGGATCCCCTGGAAGCACCCGGGGACCCTTATGGCATCCCCCGGCTCCACTTTGAAAACCACTGGAATAGTCAATTAAGTATTTGAAAAATGCTGGGAACAAGCAATTATATATATTTACCTACACAGTGATATGATTAGGTCAACATATTGCTAATGCCAGTGCTGCACTCTGAGAATACAGGATTCGACCTTCCCTTCATGTTTTCATGTTGCTGCAGAACACAGTATTTGCAGTTGACGCACGTTAAATGGGCATCTTATGTAGTTATAGTATTACTTACCCATGGATAAGCAGTCTTCCCTGTGCAATTATATTCTGTGCATATACTACAGCACAGCATGAGAAAGAAATAGGAAACACAAACTATGCCACAGATCAGAACAGTTTCCTCACGTGAAACGCATACAAAGATATGGAGTTAAGAGCAAATGGCTGCCTGATTTTATAGAGCACATGTGACAAAGGGACGAGACACAGAGATGGACAGGAGAGGACGCAAAAGACACAGGACAGGACACAGTGGCCACCTTGTCGTGCAAACTCCTCATTCCACAGGATGAGACTACATTAAACCAGGCAGGACAAAACAGACGCTTTCCAATTTTAGCCCTGATGCACCCGGTGGGAATCGAACCTCGATCCCTGGCAGTTTTATAGCCACGTTCTCACCAGTGAGCTATACAAGCCCCACTATATGACCATAATAATCATCGTGAGATATTAACTGGAAAAGAAAGTTTTATTCCATCCTTTTGTTTTAGAGGTGCAGGATTATTATTAGATCCAGTTATGAACTGACCTTCATGTTATTAAACTTTATCGACAGTTCTCCCTGGTAATATAGGAGCTTATTTATCCACAGCAACGAGCACGCAGGGAGTAGGAGAGGTGTAAGGTATTAGGGATAAATATTTGTCTTTCTGAGTGTACACTGTTTATCAAGGATTATGAGTTTGAGAGAGTAAACACCTCATGTGCAAGGTCTTGTCTCCTCCCATCCTCCCAGCCCGCCCATCTATCATTTTTCCTGCCAAATCCATCACACGCTCTCTCAGGCGGTCTCTTTCATTCCATAAGCACAACCTTGCAAATACACCTCTCACATACTGCAGGCTTCTTCCTGAGATGGCACACTCAGTAGGACTTATATAGCCTTTGAGGGTCTGAATGTATGTATCTGTGTGTGTGTGTGCATGAGATGGGGGAGTGGTTTGACAAATGCACAAGGACTTAAAATTGGCGCACATCGCACCAATATTAATTGGATACATGTAACCCCAAGGAAACACCAGACTGCAGTAGCTGATTGGGTGTAATTTGATTTTTACACTGGTGAGAATAAGTCTTCCCATTTTTTTCCCCAACTCCATAAGCTCAATTTATCTCTGTCACCTATACTGGCAACGTATTAGTCCCAGTATAATACTGAAATGATCATCATTGTCACCCATGTTATCAATGTCATTAATCAAGGATCTCTCACAGTTGAAATGATTATGCAGTCAGCCTGTCATGACAATGCTAAAATATTGCAAACCTACATCAGCCCCTTGATCTGACTTTTAGGGCCATTTTAGTGAACTATGAAATAGTATATATGCATTGCACGTTAGCAAAGAAACACTCAATTTGTAACACCAAGATTTGTTTTATTTAAAACATAATTCACCATAAAATAAACAAAGCAACAATCACAGAAAATTTTCTACTGCTTGAGGCTGCGTTCTCGGTTGTTTTCTAATCCCTCCGTTTTTCTCATCTAGAAAACACTGGAAAGAATCGCACGGTCATGGGCTCCCACAAAGCTGGCTGCATGCTATAGTGTGCATCACCTCCCCTATGGTTATTCTTAAAGTATTGCATCCAAAAGCCCAACAGGAGTCTATAGAAAACATGTTTTATGTTTTAAATGACTGTGGCCGGGCTGCTGTTCCCGAGTCTTTCTGAAAGTCCCCTGCGGTCACCTGGGACGTTGTTTTAGGTTCTGCAGACCTGTTCAGACTTCAGATCTGTCACACCAAGGCTATGACCGAGTGAAAGAGCTCGAAGTCAGCGGGTAAATAAATCTTTGAAGCGTCTTGTCCACTTAAACCTCTTCAACCTTGCTGGTCCCTCTGGTGAATTCATTACAAATGCATGCTGTGCAGCCGAGCTTTGTTCAAACCCACAGAATTCTGTTTTATATTCCGGTGGAGATCCCGGGGTTTCAAGAAATACCAAATATGTCCTGCTGAATTACAGGGAAATGTGAAATGATGCACAAGACATCTAGATATTTTGATGTAATGGCACGACCATAAAACACTGGCATCTTGGGTTTGACTGTTTTCCTCAATCTAAGCATTGAAGCGCTGCAACCAGCAGATACAAAATATGTAAGTGCCGTTGGCGTAAAAAATATTTCAGGGTAAATTTAAGGGGAAACCAGAGTCCAAGTGGATAAGTGTTCCCAGAACTTTATATGGCTGATAAGGGCTGAACTGGTACTCCAGCTGTCACAGAAGGAACAAAATGTAAAGACAGACTGCTTTTCTCTGCAGGATACAGTCATAAGAAAAGACCATTTTTCATTCAGTGTGGGTATCGACTGTGTAGGCCTGTCTTCACGCTGTGATCAATAGCAATGTATAATGTCTGCTCTCCACCGGTCTTAATAACGAGACTTGAACACGGCCAAATGCGCATTTTGTTTGGCTTTGAAAGAATAACAAGGTTGCTCGTAACAGAGGTTACACTGATTAATATCCCTTTTTGTCCCGCTGCTAGATGAGTAATTCTTGGTAATGGAAAATGCTTTGCTCATAGAATCGATTGGGATTCATGGAAGTGATGAAAATCTATCCAGGTGATATCAGAGAAATGAATGAGGAGCCAATGGGACTTCTGCCTTTTCCAGACGTCTTAATGTGATGGAGTAGAAACCAAGAGAACAGGACGGAAGACAAAAATCAAAAAGAAAAGAATACAAAAAGAAAAAAAGAAAAAAGGCTTCCTCCAACTATTTCCATATTGCCGGCACCATAATTTGAGGAAATCTAAGCCTCAGGAGAGCTTCATACATGAAAAAAGAATGTGGGCAGCTTGTTTCCAACCCACGACCTGCTTATGGACAGATTTATAATGACGCATTTGACTTGTAGCCAGAGGCGATTATACATACGCCTGAAAATGCACGCCATATACCTTCAAATAGACCCGCTACTTCTACCACATATTCCATGCAGGGAAGCAGCGGGGTATATTTTGCTTCTCTCCAACGAAAATTGCACATTTGGGTTATTTTTAAGTGGGGAAAGAAACACGTCGTCGCGCCACATTCCTTTTTTTGGCTTACATGTGGCATCCCTCTTGAGTTGAGGAGGAGACGCCGTTCTGATCGTATTCATCT
>OMLF01013134.1:27901-46710 GCA_900302615.1 Holocentrus rufus | reverse complement strand
ACCATTATACCCTCTCTCTCTCTTTCTCTCCATGTCCATTTATCATTCTAACCTCATCTCTTTTCGGCTCCGTCCCCTCTGATCCTACCCTTTCACTCACTGTCATCACATCCTCTCCTCTCTTGTTGTTTTCCTCCTCTGTTTTCCTCTGTTGTTTGCTTCATGCCTCCCTCTCCCTTTTTTTTTTACTCCCAATGTAACTCATTTATCAATGCTTTTTGTTACTTTAGATCCCTTTGAACTCTGATTTCCCCTAAAATTATCCATTAAGGAGCTTCAAGAAAACATTTTTTTCCCTTTATTGTACGACAATATGACATATTTTGTATTTGCTGGTTGCAATGGTTGACTGAAGCTACATCACACTTATAATGATTGAAATGTTCAAACCCAAGGTGCCATTGCTTTATGGCTGCAGCATTACATCAAATAGAAAACATCTAGATGTCTTGTGCATGATTTTATGCACATTTCCCTCTAATGCAGCAGCACATATTTGGCATATTTGGAAATGCTGGGATCTCCACTCGAATTTACAATAAAGTTCTGTGGGTTTGAACAAAGCCCAGAGAAGCAGCATGCATGTGTAATGGCAAACCCACATACTGGACCAGCAGGGTTGAAGAGGCTGAACCTCCCACTTTCACTATCACATCCTCTGCCTTCCTCTCTCTCTCTCTCTCTCTGTCTCCATACGCTTTGTCTTCTTTTCTCTCCATCCTTCCCTCACTTTGTCTCGCTCTGTCTCTCTGTCTCTCTGCCTCTCTGTCAGTAGCAGTTAGCTAGCAGTGCGTGCCTCTGCCTCCACACCCCAGCCAGCCAGCCGTGCTCTGAATAGGTCTCTATTTGTAGACCTTTGGCCCAGCAAGGAAGAAGGGAGCAGGGGGAGCTACCTTTGCTGGAGCGCACACACACACACACACACGACCACACACACACACACACCCCCTCCTGCACACATACGAAATCTATCTCTTGGAAACACACGCCGCCTTTCAAAGGGAAGACAGTCACTGAAAAGAGGAGAAAGAGAGATTGAAGCAGCGACGAACCGCTTTCAATTTCAATAAATCGCTTTGCAGAGCCACACCTGCCAACTGGAAACCTGTTATCTGATTTCAGAGATGGAAAAGGAAGCGCTTTGCTTGTGATTTTCCCAATTGCTGACCCGTAGCAGCTCAGCTTTCCACTAATGTAAAGACTGTGAGCTGGAGAGTGGTGTGCACGCTCCAATTTACAGTGTTGTGAGGACGTTCAGCCAGTGGAGCCTGTGCAATTTGTGATGATGCTTCACATTTTCACCCCATATGATTCACTATAGCACTCCAAGTACATCAACAGAAAAAATATTCAGCCTTTGTAATTTCTTTTGCCCGGAGATTTCTTACCAACTGAGAGCACATGTGCATGTGGAAAAAAAGACATGATTTGAAGCTGGCATTACTGCCTCTTTTTTAGTTTACTTACTTTATCTTGTCAAAAGGATATAAAAGAGAGTTGTGCCATCAACAGGCCTCTTAAGTTATGATGCAATTCATACATTGGCTTGCTCTGCGAAATGCAGCGCATATTTCAGCAGCTAGTTTGCGTCCCTCGCCTGAGAGTCTGTTGTTTCTGCATCTTTTACTTTGTTTCTCTATTCGTTTACTTCTCTCACTCTCTCTATCACTCTCTCCCTCTCTCTCCCTCCTGTCTCTGTGGGATAGTGAATGTTTATCTCTTATCCCCTCCTGCTGTAACCCATTTTTATACATTGCGGTGTAGGTGAAGACACGTGCTTTGTTGAATGTGAAGGAAAGGTCTCAATCCAGTTTGTGAGATAAAAGTATCTTGATTTTCTCTGCACTTTTCCCACAATCACAGAATGAGTCTTGACCTCACTTCAACATCCTCTACAGTACTCATTATGGACTTGAGTCAGTTGAAGCAGGAAGACGCATTTTGTTGTAGAGGCTTGGGTTGAATTTACAGTGGTTAGGTTCAAGTCAAATTCCAATTTTTTGGTTCGTGCTTCATTTGAAAATCTTGCATTTTTAATTTCATGTTGATTCAATGGTAAGAATAGGACTATATGTACACAGCACAAAGATACTCAGATTACTTTTTTGGGGTAACCAGAAACCCAGCATGTTGGGTTACTAGGTTCAATTCAAGAACCCTCTTTTGTTGTATAATGAATAAAAATAAAATTCCTCACCATGGTTGCAGCACCCCCCAACCCTGACAGTAACAGTGTTGTAATAATTGTCATAATTCTGCCGCAATGTTGCTCTAAACTCAGTAGAAATGATCATGAAGCGAAGTAATACATGCAAGACTGAGAAACATCTGCGATACAGTAGCTCTGGAGTCGTCGCTCAGGGGATCATGAGTGCTTGTTGCTTGAGTCACGTGGTGAGCTGCGTGCATCCTCCTCCTCCTCCTCCTCCTCCTCCCCATCAAGGACAGGCCTCCCCTTGTGTGGCAGAGCTCAAAGCATGCTGCAGGATGTAGTCGGGGGAGCGGGCCGAGGGCGACGGCGTGAGTTAATGAAGTGAGCAGATCAGCTGCGCGACATGTAGCGACACGTGTTCCCTCAGCAGCGCCGGGCTTTTCCTTTCCAATCATGGGGTTTGTGCGTGGCTGGCTGCCTCGAGGGCCAAAGGTCAGGTGGGCGTCCTGACCTTGGTGATGTAAGGCAAATTGAAAAATACAACAAAAACAACCAGCGCGGTGCTTTCGCTGACGTTCCTTGAGACATCGTTAAAGTGGCCGCAGCTGCTGACGAAAATCAGCTGGGGCTATCCCCCGGATTTTCTAGTGCGATGTTAAAAAAAAGCTGTGAAAGCACCTTGACTAAGGGCTGCTGTTTGGCTATAAATTGCCCGGTTTCATCCGTCAAGCTGGCCTACACCAATACACCAAAACTTGTTACACTGGGAACAATTTGACCATTTATCCTCCTTTCATACAGTGAAGATGGATGTGTCAGTTCTCTGGTATTTCTCTTTTTTGGGGGGGGTCCATCGTCCTCTAATTATTTCCCCATGTAGAGTCTCTCTCCTCCAAAACATGAGCAGCTCCTGAACACATACAACTGAAATTCACTTTAATACTTAATTACCCAGCCTCCCCAACGCTCGCCTGTTTGCGAAACGTCCACATTGTGCTTGGATGGACCTGCCTCTCATTTATTCCCCCCTTTCTGTTTGGGCTTTCTCCACTGTCAAAGGTAATAGCTTTGCCTCCTGTCTCCTAAACGCGGTTAAGGCTATTACGTGCCAAGTGTTCGGTCCCATTTGGAGAACCACAGGATTGTTATGTGCCAAATGGACTCTCCAACTCACCAGCAGTAGCAATTCATACTTTATGCAATTGGATTTTCCCCAGTAACAAAAAATAATGAGAAGAATGAATAAGCATAACTTTCAGAAATAACAGCAGTGCCTAGTCAATTTTCCAGCTCCCCTCAGTTTTCTATAATAGCACTGCTGCCACTGTACCAAGTGAGACTCGAGGCATTAATGTATTTGGAGGGATGGAGTCAAGCCAAGGTCAAGTCATGTATGAAATTATCAACCCTCAATGTTGGCAATGAGCTTCCCCCTCACTGACCACAGGTCCTTATTTCTGTCATTTTTATGGTTATTGCTTGGTCATTCATTAGGTTTCTCTCTGTCTGTAGGAAGCTGGGTGGAATAGATAACCAGAGGCATTGCCCGCATCTGTTTCACCTGAACTGCCATCAGCGTTCAGTGCACTCACACAAGAGGGTCTTGACATTTTTGTTGTCTATCTCTGGAAAATCTTGGCACAGCAATACCCATCTCATTATCATTTATTTGCACAGCAAGCCACCCACTGAACATCTGCTTATCAAGTTATTCATTTATGCAGCTTTTCTGAAGTCCATTGTGCTGTTTCATATACAGTATTTATCAGGCCGAATTCAAAATTCAAGGGGCTGTTTATGTTGGGGTTTCTGTCACTCATTACAGGCTCCAGTCTCCCTTTTCAGTATGCGTGTATGTTTATTTGTGCATACGCCTGTGGTACATGTGTGCTTTATTGTCCTGGTGATCAGAGATGTCATTTTTGACCTCTACCTTTCTCTCCCCAACAGAACATGTTTGACAAACCCTCGGTGCCGGAGTACAAGGTGGCCACGGTGCAGAAGTCCCGCTTCATTCTGCTCCACTACAGCGTGTCCAAAGCCCTGTGGGACTGGCTCATCCTGCTGGCCACCTTCTATGTGGCTGTCACCGTGCCCTACAATGTCAGTTTCACCCCGTATGATGACACCGACACAGCTGCACGCTCCACCATTGTCAGCGACATCGCCGTGGAGATGCTATTTATTTTAGGTGAGGGTGGAGAGAGATCACTAAGAAAGGCATCGATGTTTGCCTAGATCTACTGAAAGTTTGGATCATGACTTAAAGGTACAATCAGCAATATTTGTACTACCAAAAGCACAAAATTACCATTATATATCAGCGGGGGATTGCAAGAGATTTTGATCAATAAAAAAATGAAAGTCTGACCCAGAAATTCTCTGAACCTCATGCAGGGTTTGCAAAAGACGCTCAGTTGGACTTGTGCAAGCTTGTTTCAGGTACAGCTAAGTGGCTAAAAGTATTAGGTTACTGAAATTAATTAACAATACAGTAGCTGCAGCTTGGGCTGCTAAATGTCTGGGTTGACCAAAGAGGTCTTCTGGTCTGTTGGTCTCTTCTGTTGACATTTCAGAGTGATGTTGACTATAATTCCACTGGACTAGCCGGCTAATTCGGGCGTTGTTGTTGCTAAACGCTATTTTGTACGTTCTCCAGGCCGCATGCAGCTGACAGGGACGGGAGGGTGAGAGAGGTTGGAGCGGAGCTGGGGGCTGAAGCTGAGGCTTGAGGCGGTGGAGATACAGTTGCCTGATGTTGTTGTAGTTCCAGTGGTTGCCATGAGCTGTTACTAAAGAATATCACTAATTGTTCCTTTAATTGGCACTAAAGGCGTCAACATTTAGTTTTGTCAGCCCCAGTTGGGTCATTCCATCCACTAATATTTTGGAGGCCATTTCCAACATCTCATATGTTGACATACTTCTCGTAGCCTTCTGAGGTTACACTATAAAGATAATAATGCAAGATTTTCATCCAACATTCATCCATTCTTTTTCTTGCCAGCATCACGGTGGCAATATGGCAAGCAGACCATTCTCTTTGGCCAAAAAACCTCCTCCTGGGGGATCGTACGATGCTCCCAGACCAGCTGGGAGGTTTAGACCCTCTAATGTAAGCTGGGTTCGTCCTAGGACACATTAGACCTCCAAAGGCATGCTCACGGGGTGTCTGAACCACCTCAGATGACTCCTATTAGTATAGAGTCTAGAATCTTGACTCCAAGATCCTCCCAGATTCTTGAACTCTTCACCCTGCCGCAAAGAGCGACTTGTTTCCACAGTCTCATTCTCTTGGTAACGACCCAGAGTCTGCGACAGTACGAAGAACGACCAGTAAATCATGTCTTTGCTCTCTTTGCCTTTATATAATGTGACCATCACCATCATTATCATCACCACAATAGCTTCTTCACAGACTGAATTCCCCTATTGAGTTATGAGCCATCATTTCTGCATATATCAACAGCTTGGGTGACAGATGAGTTTTTGCTAAGTCATGCTCGGACCCAGAGGTCTGTTGGTCGTCTGCCTGCCACTCTGTGACACTTGGCTTCGATGATTTGTCTGGCAAACAGACTGGTCCATTTGGCAGCCGTAGAATAATGACACACCCCAGCTGTTTCACATTTCCACCTGGGCTGCGTCTGAACGCGCTGAACGGTTACAGCAGGTAATGATGAGTGGCATCGAGATGAATCTGTTTTTACCCTAGGCTGTTATATAATGTTTACCTTCTAGTCTCTTCTAATATTCTTCCGAATTCACAGTATGTTCATTAAACTGTTTAAAGGATGAATTAAATTAGCAGCAGATGTGCCATTAAATAGCTTTAATCACGTTGGATGCTCCGCTCATTTCATATGGTTATTATTTTGAAAGTGCATCAATCTGACTAAAAATACATAAACAGAAAGCTGTTGCTATGCCCTGGAGAAAAAAAAAAGAGTTATGCTACTCCTCCTCTGAATGTCTTCATAACTATACCCTCTTGGGTCAGCAAGGAAAATCTGACCTTTGACCTTTGTATTTGCAGACATCATCCTGAACTTCCGCACGACCTACGTGAGCCAGTCAGGCCAGGTGGTGTACGAGGCGCGCTCCATTTGTATCCACTACGCCACCACCTGGTTCTTTGTGGATCTTGTGGCCGCGTTGCCCTTTGACCTGCTCTATGCCTTCAACATCACAGTGGTACGTACTATTGGATATTGATTTATTCAGGCTGTTGAATTAATGCTTTTTTTGATTATATAGTTGATAAAAGTTGGCCTAAAAAAGCCAGGTCCAGGCACTCAAGGTGGTTTTGCCAATTGTATAATAATGTATGATAAAGTTTCTAGGGAGCAAAAAGCCACAGGGGTTCGACCTCCCAAAATCTGAGTAATCTCCCTCTTTTGCTCTCTCTCTGCCCCCTTACGCCTCCCCAGACCTCCTTGGTCCATCTGCTCAAGACGGTCCGCCTCCTGCGCCTCCTCCGGCTCCTCCAAAAGCTGGACCGCTACTCCCAGTACAGCGCCATGGTGCTGACCCTGCTCATGTCGATGTTCGCTCTGCTGGCACACTGGATGGCCTGCATCTGGTACATCATTGGACGCAAGGAGATAGAGATCAATGATCCAGACAGCTGGGACATAGGTGGGTCTGAATGAGGCTTTGCAAAACCTGTAATGGCTGGTCTGTTTGAAGGGTTTCAACCAGATCGCTCGATAACTGCAGGGCAGGCAGAAATACAGATTTCCCATTATTTGTGAGGAATTAAATAAATCATGCTCTTTCAGATCTGCACTTTTATATATTGATTTTCTATATGTGACATCACCCTTGTGCTTTCTGTACTGTGGCCTTCAGGAGGAACTGAAATGTTTCATTAAACTGAGGATTACATAGCACAGCCATGGGGTGTTGAATATCTGAAATGACACGTGCCATGTTGCACAGTTGGTTCCTTGTTTAAACAAGTAACAAATGCCAACAAATAAGGCTTTAGACTAGACTGTGCCAACACAATGTGTGGAGATTTGTTGCATCCCCACTCTGTCCTCAACTAAAAATAGTCCTAGCTCACCTATTGGGATATCTAGCTCTGCCCAGTGGTGAGATGGTAGCGGAAACCAGACGCTGGCACTCTAATGAGGACTGTCTGCAGCCAGATCAAAAGCTGATATCAAAAACAGGATTGGGAGCAAGCAGCATGCTAGTATCTTGTTGGTGTCGCTGTTAAAACATGGCTTGACATGGAGGCCAATAAAAAGCCCGTAATCAAAAGCTGACAGTCTTTTCTGCTGCTCTATGAATCATCTTTTGATGTGAGGATCTTGTGCTGCAGATGAGGCAGTGTGGTAAAAAGGCTGATTCACGCTCACTGTCCTATTATTCACCCTGTTAACTGCGTCCGAGCGAAGAGTTTAAGCCTAATTAGGTTTTCATTACGATCTGAATGACTCCACACACCGATCATCAATAAATTAAATCCTTTCGATCCTTTCTGTAAACCATCATAAACTGCGCCTGGATTGCTGGCACGCTCCGCGGCATAAAACAAACTTAAACGTCTGCTGTGCAAATCGTGGGTGTGTGCACATGTGTGTGAGTGTGTGTCCCTGCCTGCTTTTGTGTCTGTGTGTTGCGTCTACAGGGAGATTAGGTCATACCTGCTAATTACCACTCAGCCTCTCTATCCCTGGAGGGGCCAGTCTAATTCTGCCCTGTCCCGGACATGCCAGCCTCCTGACTCTCTCTCTCTCTCATTCTCTCTCTCTCTATCTCTCTCTCTCTCTCACACACACACACAGTCCCTTTGTCTTTCTTTGTCTGGCCAGGTGATACAGTTCTCTCCCTGCCAACTCCAAGTGCCAGCAGACAGACAGACAGACGTAGAGAGAGACAGGCAGAAAACATGAATCCTAGCCTTTGAACACTGCTCCTCTCCACAGGATGGCTGCATGAGCTGGGCAAACGTCTGGAGACGCCCTATGCCAACAGCACGGTGGGCGGCCCGTCGGTGCGCAGCTCCTACATCGCTGCCCTATACTTCACCCTCAGCAGCTTAACCAGTGTGGGCTTTGGTAATGTCTGTGCCAACACCGACGCTGAGAAGATCTTCTCCATCTGCACCATGCTTATTGGCGGTACGTGTGACACCCGCTCCCTCCGGCGTCCTGGCACAGTGGTTGGCATGCCAGAGCAGGAAACTCAGCGGGAAGTGGTTGGATGATTTGGCTGGCCTCTAATTTTCAGCGTGTTGCCGTCTTCGTATATCAATAAACGGATTATTCCAGCTGAGGTGGCGGCCATTATTGGTGCAACACCACTGAAGATGTTTTGTTTTGTGCTTATTTTCATGCTATTCACATTGTGATGTGATTGGAGCTGTACATTACCATGAGCATGTATGGATCATTGAGCAAAACCTTATTTTGAAAAATTATGGATGATGATGATAGTAGATTAGTTCTACATTTGATATTTTATTGATATGAAAAGTTTAATTACAAAGGAGGAGAGATGGATCACATTTACTCCATGCATGGTGGAGTAAACTTATAGTATACAGAAAAAGTTTTCTTCCAACATACAGTATTTATTACCAAAACATAAATAGATATTGCACAAATGGCATTTTCAGCAAGAAACTTAAGCTATAATTTTTTCCCATCATGGATATACATCCCCTTGGGGCATAATTTCTCACTATATAGCACCTTAGAATGCAACTTTTAATACATTACCTTTTACTCGTTTCATTCTGTCTCCGTGTTCTCCCACGCAGCGCTGATGCATGCGGTGGTCTTCGGGAACGTGACGGCCATCATCCAGCGTATGTACTCGAGACGTTCGCTGTACCACACGCGCATGAAGGACCTGAAGGACTTCATCCGGGTCCACAGGCTGCCCCAGCAGCTCAAACAACGTATGCTGGAGTACTTCCAGACCACCTGGTCTGTCAACAACGGTATAGATGCCAACGAGGTAGGAGTCCATATCGTTTACATACATAATACCATATTGTCTCATGTTACATAATACCATTGTAAAGTGCTATCTGCTTTTTAAAAAGATGTTCAGGTAATGTTTTAACGGCATTTCAGCCTTGCAATGTCTTCCATAATCCATGCAAAAACTTTTGAAATTGTAACTTTATTTAACACGCAGCAGTCTGCACGCCATTAATTAACATCGTGTTGAAATTCAAAAGACAACACAGTCAGTGCCATAATTACCAATCAATGTCACTTCTCCCACTGTCACGCATCCCCAGCTCCTCCATGACTTCCCTGATGAGCTGCGCGCTGACATCGCCATGCATCTGAATAAGGACATCCTCCAGTTGCCCGTGTTCGAGGGGGCCAGTCGCGGCTGCCTGCGCTCGCTCTCCCTCCACATAAAAACCTCCTTCTGCGCCCCCGGGGAGTACCTGATCCGCCAGGGAGACGCGCTGCATGCCAACTACTTTGTTTGCTCCGGTTCTCTGGAGGTGCTCAAAGACAGCATGGTGTTGGCCATATTAGGTTGGTATTGGAGTCGAAAGGTTATATTCCTTTCTCTGTGTTATTGCAGAGTAGGTAATATATGTGGCTGTTAGGTGTTGTAGCACATAATGGAATAATCTGATAGCTGTAACTGGAATACTAAGAATGCATGGACACTTGCAATGAAAAACTGTGAGAATTCAAATGAAATGAGAAAACATGTGACCAGAAATATATACGCATGTTTCCTTAACCTTCACCCAGGAAGGTAATTTCAGAGTGGCTGATCCCTCCCTGCCACAGAAACTCTAATATTCATGGAATTTATGACTTTTTTGACATTATTTTGATGGAATTTGTGGTATCGTGACCTCAATATCAACCAAGATCTCTGAAACAAAGCTTATGCTTTTGTCCCTACCACTGCCAAACAAAATATGAACTAAATATTTTATCTGTGGGAAGTTTTAATGCGTTTAAAGCTGCTTCTATTTTGAACTGTGAGAAGAATTAAAATCTCTACTTCTTTTATATACTGTAACTTCTCATTTGAGAGCATCAGCATACATGATGTGGATTAACTCGGGTGCTAAATAACAGTATGACCAAGATGTCTTATCACTACAACTCCAGGAAAGGGGGACCTGATTGGCTCCGACCTGCCCGGCACAGACCAGGTGATAAAGACCAACGCTGACGTGAAGGCCTTGACCTACTGCGACCTGCAGTACATCAGCGTGCGCGGCCTGAGGGAAGTGCTGGAGCTCTACCCGGAGTACGCCAGCGTCTTCACCTCCGACATCCACCACAACCTCACCTACAACCTGCGCGAGGGCACCCAGGATGAGGTACGAAATGTGGACACAGGTAGCACTCAGGACGTCATTTTGAACCATGTTATTGGAGTTGCTTTGTGCATATTTATTTGAGCAAGATATTTACTCCTTAACCCCTTAAACCCAAACCTTAATTTTATCCCCAGCACAAACCTAATCCTAATTCTAACCTTAAGTCTCTGGCAAAATGAGTATTGGCCAAATGTCTTCACTACCTCACAATTTCCTATGTCTGTAACCACTTTTTATTACAGTATATTAACACAAAGACACACACTGCTCACATCCCTTCATTATTCATCACATTATTCAGCACAAATGGTATCATCTACCACAAATGGCACTTTCAACACACCAGCCAAGTTAAGTTGAACACAATTAATAGCTTTCAATGAGGCCTTTCCCATTAAAAGGAAAAATCTGTCCTCACATACAGTACTCTTATATTGCTATCCTCAATAAAGTTTTTTTTATTTTTTGGTATACCCACCTTCCCTCAACCTGTCTTGTCTATTTCTGCTTCAGTTAGATTTCCTGTGTTTCCCAAAATGCCTTCTGACAGCCCCAGAGAACAGATGTATTTGTTGCATTCAGCTGTCTGTTATTCCTCCAGACGGAGAGAATGTTGGCAATAGTTGAATGAAAGTTTATCCAGTCAAGAAAAGACGAGAGTGGCCCTGGATACTCAGAAATGCAGTATATCTTGTAGTTGCATTGCATTCTGGTCTATTGAAGCTGCCATCAGTGTAGAAATTTGCATCTCTTCAATGACGAATTTCTCCCTGTGTGATTGTTGAACATCAGAGGAAAGTGGCGGGTTTAGAGAGAAGTCCTTGCTGTTTGATTCTGGGAGGCGGACACCCAAAATTGTCTGTTAATGTTTTAGATAGCTGGAAATGTTTTTTGTTGTCCAGCTCCATTGACATCACGTCATCTATGTTTGGCAACTTATCTACAAGAATAAAAAATATACACAATTTATGTATTTTCCTTGTTCGTGGGAGATTCTGTCTTGGCTGCCTTCAAGAAATCTGTTTTTTGGCATTCATAGTTTGTCTAAATAAAAAGTGTTGGAATCATATGGTCACATAGTATATGTGTACATTCATTCACATTGATATTTGAACATATAAGAGGCAGTCCTTGCTGTGCTATTGTTTGTTCTAGATTATTAACTAGACATGTACTATTGGTGCAAGACAGCAAAAACAACCTGATCCTCAATGACACTGCTCTTGATCTGGGGGGTCTGTATTAAGTACAGCTTCTCCCAGTAATGAAATCACTCAGTCAAGGACGATTCAGGGGAATTGAAAAGGTATGAATGAGAATGTGTGTGAATGAGAGATGCAGAGATGATAAAAATTGTTGCTGTTGTTTTTTAAAAAAAGATCTACAGAATTACAGCCTGATTTAAACATGCTGCAACTCAAATAAATAAACCTTGTGTACTTTTATTGGTAGAACAAATAATATGTTTAACTCAATCAAGTTTCGGCGATGAGGTGTCCTTATTTCTTCCAAAAATGCAGACAAAAGTAGCCCGTGACTGATCCGTCTCATCTGCCTCCCATCTGTGATTCCGTCCTCCTCATCCGCCCCACAATGCAAAGCAACTAACCTCTTTTGCTGTTTGCTAACATTAGTACAGACAGTCGTCCGCGGCCTGATGCTGATGCTAGAGGATAAGGTCATGAAGTCACCAAAACCACTTTATGATTTATGGCCCTCTAGGTCACAAATGTGCACAGCAAATTTGAAGAGATTAAAATAAAAGATATTCGAGTCAAGTGCGGGGCGACGGCAGTTGATTTGAATCCATAACATCCCTGACCTCTCGTTTCGGGCATATAATTACACCGTATATTGCAACTCAGCATGTTTGAGAGCGTGAGTCCTCGCCGCCTCCCTTCAGATTTGTCTTTGACGATTGAAAAGGGCGTGCAGCACACCAGACATACATTTTGTCCCGTAAAGTGTCTTTTTCACCCCGTCTGACACATGTTCTGCCAAAGGGGCCAAAGCGCTGCTGGGGGCTTGATTGTCATGCCAATTACCATGTGTCAGCGCCACTGTCAGGCAGGTGTATCGCTTCCCTGCACCCACCCCAGAGTACAGCAGGATGACATTACACCCACACACTGACCTCCTGTCACCGCTGCCTTTTACCCCAAACAGTTATTTAAGACAGGATTATGCAAGGGCAGATAATCCTCAGTCTGTGGCAAATAGAAAATGAACTTGATGTCATGGTATGTTTTCAAGCACTGATTTTTAATCTGTAATCTCTGTAATCTGTGATCTGCAATCCCACTCTTGAACCCCCAAATCAAATAATTTCATTTAAAAAGTAGCAGCGTAACAAAATCACATGCCCACGTCTTGCATGGTATTTTGTTGCACTGTTGCACCATCAAACAACTGACAAGTCCAACAAAGCGCCTCAAGGATTTTCCCCGTCTGATTGTCACTACTGATGCCGATCTTTATCTTTGTTCTTCAGGTGTTCTTGTTTTCCACAGTCCTCTTATTGTTAGAACCTTTCCTTGTTTATCTCTATTCATCTTACTTTGAAACATGAGGGATAGGACACTTGTGCCGGCCTCGTTCACTGCTGGATGCCTTTTCATCTGTCAGACTGGGATGAACAAAGCTTCAACTGTATTTATAAAGTCTTTAGAAACAGAATGAAGATATTTGAAGAGTTTAATACCATAAAGAGACATCAAATCAAATCAAATTTAGCACCTATTTCTATAAAATCATATCTTATATGACAGGAGAGCTCACCCCATATGGAAGTATAGTTTCTTGTATATCTAGCCTGCATATACAGCATTTCCATATATCATATATATGTATACATATGTATGTCCCTATTAAATAGACACATTTGTCAATATGCAACATGCAATATGCATATATATAAGTTACACATATATGTTCAACATATACATCACCATATCTAGAGGGAGAATATATATTTTTGTTCATATATTACTAAATATGTAACATATGTATGATAGCATGTCTTTAGTATAGGGCCTTGTTCATATATTAGATATCCACATGAGTATTAAAGAAGTTGAAAGCAATATCAAAACATTTGTGCACAAAGAATGTGCCGTATCTATGCTGGAAAGATGCTTTTGTAGTTAGAACAATAACTAAAACGATAACAGTGAAAACATTGAAGTTGAAGATTGAAGAGTGAAAACATGAGTGCACTGCTTCCCTTCAGATTTGTCTTTGATGATGGAAAAGAGCATATACTGCACCAGACATGCATTTTGTCCCTGAAAGTGTCTTTTTCTGCTTTTGTAGCTAGAACAATGACTAAAACGATAACAGTCCGTGACTCTGATGCACGCTGGTGGATCCAAGTTACAAGTTGCATCAGCAGGTTTTCGGGGTGTGGCCGCTCACGAGCGCAGCGCTCTACTTCTCTCACACCATCTGCTCAGAGTTTAGCCAGGGGCATCACCGCCACCCCTGACAGGATGAAGGAGTGCTCTGCTTCCCAGACAGGCTGCCAGGTCCCACAGACTCCACACACAAACACACACACACACACACACACATGCACACATTCCTGCACTGGTCTTATTCACATCCACAGGGCTGGTGTTGGGTAATCTATGGCTATCGCCGCTCTCCCTCCGTCACCCTGCACAGACTTGCTGCACACAGACCGTACAGAGATGAAAAATTAATTGTGCTGCTATTTTGCCTCAAGGCCAGACCTTAAGAAAACGCATTTTTTCATCACGCGATACCCAAAAGAGACTCTTTTACTTAGCCTGAGAGGGAAAAACCCACACTACCAGATGGAAAATGAGTTTTGGATTTTTATTTCTTGGCCAACTTTTTAATTTAAATCTACTGACTTTTAGTGTGTCGGTTCCAATTAAATTGTTTACAATTGATTTTTGTAAAGGACATAAGTGCAGCTTTTTTCACACCATGTAAACAGAAACAAACTTTTCACAGCTTCAGAATGGACTATGAGGGCACAAGTTCTCAACACCCACGGGTATTTCCTTTAAGATGTTGTAAGTTGACTAATCCGTCAAAAAATGTTAACCCGGGAAAACTCATTATCACTTACATTTGCATTTTAAGCATTTAACTGACACCCTCATCCGGAGCAAACTGCAACAGTAAAATAAGATGAGAGTCCTTGATCACCAACACTACAATCAGTCAACAGTAAGAAGAGTCAGAGTCATAGAGCCACACCTACATGCTCTTGAATATTCATGTAACTTAGAGAGGAGCTATAAAGTGGTTTGTTTTTACTTTTAAAGGGACATTAAGTAAAATATGCCCGACCTTTATCAGCAACCAGCAGGAATTGCCGCACCATCCCCCCACCCTCCTCACCCTCCTGTCACCCTCTGCTACAGGAGCCTGTAATTGCACCAAAAAAAATAGTCACATTTTCACAGTTGAGACAAGTAAGCTGGCTCATTAGACGAGACATGCAACAGGAATGTCTTGTTCTGTGGCTTGACGAGGATTTTTAGCCTTTGTATAGCTGAACTGTCTCGCACCGTCAGTTTTTCACTTCCCTCTATTACTGGGGAGTTGAAAATGCATCGAAAAGGGACTGCATGGGGAGTGTGTGTGCATGTGTGTGTGTGGGAGTAGACAGGGGGGATATGGGTTAGCGAGAGGGACATAAAATGTTTCTTGAAGAGAGGAGATTTCATCGTACGACGGGGGATCAGGAGTGACTTTGCTGTCCTGACTGGAGCAGGAAGGTCACCGCACCACCGGGGAGCCGGAGTCAAGGCTGAGTGGAGTGATGACAGTGTCGCCGCAGGGAAGGGAGAGCTAAATGATCAGTAGTGCCGGAGCACGCAGCACAGGCCGCTGTGCGGGCCTGGAGGTGTGGGGGTGCAGCAGCTCCATTAGCAGCCTAATACACCAGCGCCAGTGTTTTAAATTCGATATGAGCCGCCGCAGGAAGCCAGAGGTGCGAGTGCAGGAGGCAAAGACGTGGGACATTTGGTGGAAGTTGGAGACAGGCAGGGCTGCAGCTTTCCAGATGAGTTGGAGATGAAAGGAGTGTATGTGTGTATGTATGTGTGTGTGCTGAGGCAGTACAGATGGGAGATAACTAAATGAAGTAAGTTTGTTAAGAAAAATAGCGCTGTCTCAGGGAACAAATGCCCTCAGACCATCTCTGACATTTTGTGTGAAAACGCCCTTTTTCCATCAGCTCATTCTTCTAGTTTGCCTGTGAGGAAATTTTAGGTAGCTGCTTTCTTTGTCAAAGTGGGTCTGTTTTGTCTTTCTATTATTTCTGTTTCTTTTTTCATAAGACAGCAGTGGATGTAAGAATGGATGGGCGATGGTTTATCTTGTCATAGAAACCCAGCCAACCAAACTTTTATTTATGTAGTTCATTTTGTACAGTCACATTCAATGCAGTGTGCTTTACAGTTCAACTCTATAGAAGATGACAGAGAGGAAGAAACAAAGGCAATAAAGAACAACAGCCTCTGCTGTTTTAAAATTCCAGTAAAGGTCACATTTTGCATAGAATGACTTTCCCAGTCTATACAGACCGAATGCATAGAACAGACTCTACAGCCATATGATTTTTACTTGTAACATAGAACAGCTCTATACCTATATGAATTAGCAGTCTATCTTAACACTCTTGGGACTGAACATGCTCAGACAGGAACAAATAAATAAAGAAATCCAAATAATTAAACCATAAATAAAAAATAAACAGAGAGAGAAAAGAGAGAGAAACAAAGAATTAAAAGAGTCATAATAATAACGTTATAATAGAGAAATAATTGAAGGAGACTACATAATTAGAAATTAATGAGTTGTTTGTCAACAAGAGAATTTGAATTATTTTACCCTTCAGGTTCAATAATTGCATAGAAATTTTGTGGAATTGGTGCATAGACATGCAGCTCGGCAAATTTCAGTATCTCACATGGACCACAGGACATCATCTGCAGTGCAAAAGGCCAGTGAAAAATATCGACTGTACATGTCACTCTCCAAACATAAATTCCAAAAATCCTCAGTTGAGCAGTCTAAGTGACAAATGGTCCATTGGCCAGGTGAGCCATGACAAAAAAAAAAATCTACTCAAGACCACACAAACTCTGCACAAAAGGCTCCCGGAAAAAACTCAAATCTGCCTTCCTTTCTCCTGACACAAGCATGGATCATGCATGCATTACAGCACAAACATAAGGCAGGATGACATCACTCGATTACATCCCTCCAAACCCATTTTGCTATATGGGACACTCCTGGCACAAGAGCCTCATTAATTGATATTGATGTTCAATTAATGTCACTTGGCGCCGATATTCTTTGCTGCTTATTAATCATTCCCTTTTGCTCCAGGGGTAATTGTCCTTCTGAAAAGAATTTCTCCTTGCCTTGAATATACTAACAGATTCTCCTCATGTAAAGTTACTGACAGATTAGAAAAATGTGTCTTTGCAAAGAAAACAACTACAGATTCTGCACAGTCACACAAAGCCTTTGTGATTGGGATATAGACTTTTTTTTCCAGAGTGAGAATAGAATTGCTGGAGTTCTGTGAAAATTCACAGCTAAGATGCAAAGATTCTTTGTTTTCCAATAATAGCTTATTTTTTATTGACTGACTGAAAGGACAGACATGATTTCATAAAGTTTTGTATATTTTAATGAAGTTTGAGAGCACACAGGTATAAAAGAGTGAATTGCACCACAGTAGAAAACATATGCAAGCTACATGGTTACTCATCTTCTCAACACAGGAACGGATCCAGTGTAGAATCAAGAGGGAAGACATCACAGGCAACTCATTTTGACACTTGAGGTTTTCAAATTTCTTCTCACCGCTGCTGATTCTGAAACTCTGTATTCCGCTTCAATAAAGAATGAGATTTTACACATATCCTCATTAAAATGGGACTGTGTCAAAGAGGATTACTACGCCGCTACTGTGTGACAGTGACAGACTGCGGCTTGTGTTGTCACATACATTAAGTCGTGTTGTCAGAAGCAAACCACATTTTTCACACGGGGAAAGGTGTCACACCATCACGCTTTTATGTGCCATCCAGCTGGTAATTATGCCAATTTCCTAACAATTTCTCCACATGCCAGCGGAAAGACAAATCCTCCCTGGAATCATAGTGCTATCAAGTGCAGGGGAAAAAAAATCTATTATGGTATTCAGCTTGTGTGGTAACAGCTGTCCTACTGGCTTAGATGTTGCCCTATGGGGAAGCAGGTCCAACAGTGCAGGCTGGATACAGAAAGGCTCTTATGATGTTATGCATTTTTATCAGTGAAAATGTGGTACCTGAGGCATTGCCTGGATGGTGATGATGGTCTCAAAAATCTTTCCTTTTGTTTATTTCCTGGTTGTTTTGACAAGGTTCTGCAAAGAAGAATACATGAATATGTTCCATATATAATGAATGAATGAATGAAACTCATATGCTTACCAACAGGGAAACTCAAATGTTCATAACACTTTGCAAAATTAACCCTTTAATCACCAAAACAAAGTTGATGTTTACTAATATGAGTTAATTAGAGTTCTTAAGTGTATTTTTTTGCGTTCTTTTACAAAGGGCCTCCATCTTTTATACCATTCACTTATATATGTGACATTTTTTGCATATCAAATTAATTTTCAGCGAGTATCACAATATCATCAGCATATAAAGGAATTTTCACCATTACCTCCACAAAATGAACCCCACAGTTTAGTGATTTAATTTTACAAGTCCTTAATATAAATTTTAAATAAGGTAATAATGTTAAATCAGTGGGTTGTAACCTATATTAAGGAAAAGTACACATGCACACACATTCACATGCGCACATACAATAAAACATACCTGGATTATAGTATAAACATAATGATGAACTGCTTTGTTATCATAGTGCAAATAAAAAGCTTGAATGCATCCACAGCATCCAAAACAGAGAAAAAGAGTAAGTTCCACCCTTCACTGTGCCTGTAGGTGTGTGTTGTGTAATCCCTCTTTATTTCTGTCACTTCAGGGCTTCACCAGGTTTTCAAGGTCACCCAGGCTTCCCCATGTGAGTTCTGTATCCACTTCAGTATCCTCTGTATGTGTCTGTCAGAAGTGTAAACAGTCTGTCTGCTCATTATTCCATTTTCCACAAAGCAAGGGTTTCATTAACATGCCTCCAAGTTACGACAGAACTACGGGGCCTGGTTGCAACAGCTATGTAATACAGGCAGGACTATTCACATGCGTTACAGTTCCTGGTCTTTTAGCACGGATGTGTTTCGTTTTTTTAAGGTAAACCCTCCCCCTCTGTTTTTCTGGGACGTGTTGCTAG
>OMLF01013134.1:5233-23012 GCA_900302615.1 Holocentrus rufus | reverse complement strand
CACCTCCACCCTGCACAAGCCACACAGGGGGACATTCACGTCCTGACGTCCGACCCAAAAGGTCATAACCTGATCCAGGACATCACCAGTTTCCAAGTCGAGGAGCCACACCTCTCCATCCACCCGACCCCTGCCTCTCCACCCACCTTCCCCCGCCAAGCATCCGTCTGCTCCCAGGACTCAGGACCTCCAAGGCCAGATCCCCTTGATGCCCACATCCCACTGGGCGATCCATCTGCCGTGGAACACACCAGTCTGGAGTGCCTACTTGGGAACGGGGGCTCCATGGAGAGCAGGGACAGCGAAAGCGTGTCGTCCCGCAGGTCCAGCATCGGCGTCCAGACTCAGAGCACAGAGCAGTCGTGGTGTCTGGACCTCACAGACTAGACTGACCCGCGCTGCCGTGGCAGATGCTTTCACTGCAGCCGAGGCAGTGGCAGTGTACTGGAACAAAACAGCACTGGACTAGGAACTGGACGAGTTATTGACATGCGACTTCTCACAGTGTTTGAAGTGACTCTGCTGGAGGTTGTCAGTGTGTGCCGTGTTTGAATCCCAAATTGCTGGGCTGTCATATTTGTCAAACTCCATGCAGTTTACACCTTTTCTATGCAAAAGCATGTCATTTGTGCATTATCTTGGCTTTGTTGAAGTGTGTCTTTTAAAAACATCAACAGTTCTTTCTCTTATTCATTAATTCATCTAAGAGGCATTTTAACAAGTGCTGAATTTACAGAATTCAAATATTACATTATGATTACATGTAAATTCAGAAAACTTTTGGAAGTTTATTTATTTACCCTCTCAAATGAAAAGCATAATATGGTTGAGTAGAACAAACCACATGACTAAAAAATGGCGGTATAGTGTGAGCTTCCTTAAGGGATCATCAATGCAAAGCCATGAATACAATGCAAGTTAATTTTATAAAATACGATTATAGTTGGCTGAACTGTTATGAAATATTTGAGACAAAAATAGGCGTAGAATATTTTTCTCTCTCGGCTGAAGCATTATGTGAATCTTTGATGTCTTTTGAATTGTCTTACTACTTCAACAGTTTTCATGGGCATCATAACGAATGTTTATATTACACAGTATGAACATTAGACACAATATGTTTTACAAAACTTTTATTTATTTATTTATTTATTTATTTATTTATTAAGTTGTGAGCTGGTAATCAAAAACTATCAGAGGCATTACTGGAACTAGTGATGTACAGTTAACATCACGGATAACCTTCTCCACCGTTAGATAAGTACATGTCCATGACTCCACCATGGCATGGTATTATGCACAACCTTTGGGGACATTACTGTACACTATCTACCTTTACTTCAGCTGTTGAGCTCTGAGCTCGCACAAAATCAACCCATACGACACTGGGTTCCAGTATATACTTTTCCAACATCCTCAGAGGAATTTGAAGTTGATAATACCTATTACCTCCTTGCATGGTAAAGTTGTTTATTCTTTTTCCTAAGGAAAAGGTATCCAAATCAATGTGTAAGCATTCGACATGACAACCTGTTGATTGTGTAGACAAATATTGTATTTGCATGTCAGGTCAAGGCAAGTTAGTCAGAGTGGCTGGATGTTTTGGCAAAGCACAGGTCACAGACTTCAACCTGCATATAGGGAATTGTGTATGTGCACCACACAGCATAGATTGTTTGTTGTTTTAAAACATATGTTTTTTCTTTTTTTTCCCAGTCTGGCCATTTTATTTTGAGAAATTGTGAGTTCAAAGAATTCCTGGAATATGAATGTCTAATATCATACCCAAACAGCAATTATAGTACACAATATATAATATGCGATTTAAGTTCTGATTTAATTGAATATCTGCTTTTTATGTTCTCCTTTTCAAGATTCTTCAGGAGTTGTGAATGAAGATATTCTTTCTTTAGAGGCATTACATATAACATAGATGTAAATTAGGTTTAGCTATGCTTCATGACAAAAACTTTTGTTTAAAAAGCTATTAAAGAGCTTTTAAAAAAGCTGTTTCTCAAGGATCTATGATATTATCAAGCTAGCATAGCTACTAATCAAATAAATATATATTTAGCCAGAGAGTGTGTCCCACCACTAAATATTTCATACTAGTCTGCAAAATATGAATGCCTCCTGAGAAATAATAATCATTAAATTGCAATATTCACACTACATTCAGAGAATTCAGGACATTTATTCTTTTTGACATGATTTCTCCTGAACTGATTTAAAATAAAATATGCTGAGATTTCTCACTGTGTCCCTCGTTCTCCCAAAAGGCCGCAGCTTCTCGTTCATTTCATCTCTGACAGATTTCAAATACATGCTTGCTCATCTTTGCCCGAGGCTTATAACTTGATCTTTACCCTCAAATCACCACAAGTGGGAAGCACGTGTCACTGAAGGACATCACTAAATATCCAGTCAGCCTCACAGCTGTTACGGAAATCCAAAGCAGCCCCACACACTGTTACTCATCCACCAAAAAATGTATTCTAGTGAGAATGGAGGATATGCACAAGGCTTAAACAAACAGATCATATTAAGGGATATTTGAAAAAGCACCAAGGCCACCATGTAGTTTTGCAACATAATTTCTGTTATCAGTACAAAAGGTAGAACAATACAAAAGCCAATATGGTTTCTGATTCTTTGTTTCAGTTGTGTTTTTTTCAATAGTGTATTAATAGACTGATAAAATGAGCTTTCCAAGCATCACTTTCTGGCTTTGATAAGTCGTCTTGTGTGAACCAAATGATAATTTCTGGGTTAATGATATACTAATGACACAGTAGTTCTTTCAAACTGTTACGTAACTAGAATATATAAAAAGAAAGTTAGTTGGTAGCTGCATGAGTTCACATTTGAATATCAAGACTGGGGTAAGATGGCCCGCTTTGGTGGGTTACTTTTATGTTTTTGAATTAACAGTTTATGAAATTGTTCTCATTAATAATGGGGAAAATCTGGGGTCTTATCCTCTCACACTTGGACTCTGCTTTCTTGTTGTTCATACAGAGACTGGTGTGCAGTGTTGTGAAAACATGAAGATTGCAGTTCTTGCTTTTCTGGTATTGCTGGCAGTCAGCCATGGTGAGTGGGGTTACCAGTATCCACTACGATCCTCTATTTTTCTAAACCAGTTTTCTGAATCTTCTTGTATCTTAAAACCAGCCTTTATGTTAAACACAGAGCCATTTGTGTTAAGAGACAATGTTCCTGAAACCAGAGCAGGAATTCAAGCTTGATCAAAACAGTAGAAGGCTACAATTGACACTGTATCACTGCTGTCCGAAAAACTAAAGCTGTATTTTCACAGATTGTCGGCAGTTTCAGTCTCTTTTTACTGGTGAAAATGCCGTTCTGCTTTGATGGGATTGGTAGAACAAGCACATTTTTAAAAGGGCATCATTTGTTATTGCAGGTGAGGGCTTGAGGTGCTACTGCAGTGGCAATTCCGGCTGTTCAGGCAGTGTGCAGACCTGTGACGGCCCAAATGATGTTTGTGCCAGTGTCATCCTTTATGCTGGCTCGGGTAACTACCGTACAAATAAACCCATTTTATAAGTTTCTTGATATCTAAACTCCTATGTGAAATCTTGTATGTTTAAGGAGAGAAGCTGGTTAATGATAGGATGCTTAAGATGTGCTTTTAACATTTCTGAACCTTTCCTGTATTGATAAGTTTCAGTCGTCCAATTATCCATTCAGTATTTCTCCAATTTTCCATAGCTGTAACCTTCTTCAGGCGTTGCATGAGTGCGAGTGACTGCATGATCATGAATCAGCCGGGAATAGCACAAGCCTTATGCTGCAGGACCGACCTCTGCAACTGATGATCCACAGAAATGAACAGGATCAAGATCAATCCATCCTTCTATACATTTCACATACCTGCTTATTCATATTCAGTATCACGAAGATTTTGTGTTTCTCTCTGGGTTTTTGTAAAGAATAACTGATTAACTCTCAAAAGTCATTCCTGGAAAGCTGAAACTTCCCAGGTTTGGCAGAAATGTGAGCCATCATGTTTTGCCTTTCTCAAACTGTGATTAAAAAATGGGAGTGAACATAATCTCTGTGGAAAAGAGTGCATGGTTTTTGGTGTTGTTTATGTTTATTTTGTTTGTAAGTGTGTTTGTTTTTGAGAATTTCATTCTGTTTATTTCCGTTTCTTGTATGTTGTGTCACAGTTTTCTGTGCTGCAGCCAAATTGGCCCTCCTGGGTTTTATAATCAAGAACTGAACTCAGGCCACATACAGTTTTACATGCATGTTTTTTCTTTTTTTTTTTTTTTTTTAGCTGATGAAAAACAATGATAAAACAGGCTGGGATTCACTGGGCAAGTGACAATTTAAACCATCATGAAAACTGAGAATACACCACTAAAAAGATCGTAGTAGTTTTTAACTCTGATCATCAAGAGTCAGTGTGGAGCAAATTGGCTGTTTAGTGGGAGTGTCTGCTGTGTCTGACAGCTGGATATGAGTGCTGTCTGCAGATAGCCACAACTATTGCAGCTGGTCATTAAACAAAGTGCACATTTCATTTCATTTCATTTTAACAGCCCAAAATATGGCAGAAGCAGTGCTTTAAGTTACAAAAAAAAAACTTGTGAATGCATCCTAATGATTTTGAATTTCTAACATTATAGCAGTATGTAGGCTGCAACTGCTAAGAGCTCAATTTCAGGCACTAATAACCTTACAGGGATCTAATTCCTGCTGGTAATTGCACCAGTTGCTGCTTCACCAAAAATGTGAAGTTAATCATCCTGTGAATCAACTGGTGAAACTGATTGGAAAAAACTTTTCCTGCATTTTATGGTTGTGCAGTTTATACATTAGAGTGAGATTTATCAACAATCTACACAAAATACTGACAATGTGAAAGCACATGAAAATAAATAAAGAGCATAAAAATGTATTGAAAATGAAGCACAGTCCTCAAGTCCTCAGCCCCCTGAGATAATACTTTGCAGAAGCACAGCAAGTCCAGCAAGTACAGCTTTGAGTCTTCTTGGATACACAGAACAATGAACAACAATTTATTAGACTTTTTAATGGTGCGCATGGGATTTGACCATTAGATGCTTCATGGATTTTAGCCATATCTATGAAGCTAATAGAGATAGAAACTTCATTTTGAATCTGAACGGCCTGTTTACAGGGTCAGAAAATTTAACTTGAAATCTAAGTAGGAATGATGTCATTGTGTTTAGCAGCAAGTTGGAGAATTATTGGGAGAGAATTGCACTCTCCAAGTGTCTTCTAGTTGATATAAGCTAAGAACTGTCTTAAAATATGTTTCCTACAACTTAAGTGACAAATATGTATTGACATATTTTATGTAGTTAGATTTTTGTGCTTCCTGTGACTTTCTTGTAACCTTTGAAAAAGCTGCTTTGCCAGCAGGAAAAACCCTTAATTACTGAAGAATTTGCACAAATAATCATGAATTCAAGAGTTATGAGCTGAAGAGCTGCAGGAGTAAAGGGAGGTTTCAATGATGTAGAATTGACATGCCAAACATATTTTCATGCATGCTTCCTCTTCCCCCCTAACAAACAAAAAAAAATACTCGTTCAAAGGAAAAGCAAAACAAAACAAAAAGCACCGGGTTTCTTTAGAGGAAGCCTCTAAAGAGATGAGAACAACTTAGAAAATCTCCAGTCAGGTTAAAAGAGGAGAGTATCCTCAGGTGTTGTCTCTCTCTCTTTATTGCCTGTGAATTCATTTCACAGGCAATAAAGTATGTTATGAGTGCTGCTTTAGCCCTCGCTCTGAAAATCAATCACAGTGATGGCTCTTCCTCAGATTATATGAAATACAGCTATCGTGTTTGGTGAGGAGCTTCTATAGGGCGGTGGAGCGGGGTCGTCTAGTCATCTGAATGTTCTTGCTTCGATCCCGAGCTCCTCCACAGAGCGCGTTGACGTGTCCTTGAGCAAGACACTGAACCCCAAACCGCTCCTGATGGGCAGGTTGGCACCGTGCATGGCAGCCTCCGCCAAGAGTGTGTGAATGTGTGTGAGAATGAGTGAATGTGAGCCATATGTTGTGAAGCGCTCTGAGTGGTCAGTAGACTATAAAAGTGCTATATAAATGCAGTCCATTTACCATTAACTCAGAAGGAGGATTTAACAGCAGGTGTGAATAGAGATGTATTTTCAGTATCCCTCATTTCATAGTAAAATGATAAAAAAAAAATACTGCAAACACATTTTTATATTGCTATAAGTTCTTTGAAACAGTAAAAATATTTTATTTCATCAATCTTGTGACTCCAGTGACTACACTTTATTATGGAAATATTATTTGCAAATATTAGCAATATTATATTCACTGTGATCGATCCCATATTTAGCAGAAAGCCCTTTTGTCAGAAAAGCTTGAAAGCTCATGGCAATACAGTTAGCATGAGTTACAGTGATAATCAATGAACGTTTTGCCTTAGTTGTACTAGTGTTAGTTTTAGCATTATCCTCTTTCTATTTTGTTTTTGTGCTTCTGGTGTTACTACTTATTTGTCGAATTCCATGCCACTGACATAGTAAAGCTGACTTTCATGTCTTAGTTGTATATTTTCATAGTTTACTGACGGTCTAACACTTTTTCCATGCAATGAGTTTTCCAAGCTGTCTGGCCTTGATCAGTCATTCTGTGTGAACCAAATGATATTTTCAGAGTTAATGATACACTGATTACACAATAGTCGTATCAAAAAGTTGCGTAACTAAAATATATAAAAAGAAAGTTAGTTGATAGCCATACCTCCACTCACATTTGGGACATCAAAGCTCGGGTAAGATGATGCACTTTAGTCACCTTCATGTTTTTGAATTTACAGTTTGTTAAACTGTTCTCATCAATAATGGCGAAAATCTGGGGTCTGATCTTCTCACACTTGGACTGTCTGTTGTTCATACAGAGACCGGTGTGCAGCATTGTGAAAACATGAAGATTGCAATTCTTGCTTTTCTGGTATTGCTGGCAGTCAGCCATGGTGAGTTGAGTTCACAGTATACACTGGTTGTCTGTGAGACCAAAATCTTCTAAACCAGCTTTTATGTTAAACACTCACTTAAAGAGCCACATGTTCGTGAAACCAGAGCAAGAATTTACACTTGATCAATACAGGACATGCATACTGGCCTGCACAATAGCACAGACTATGGTTTGCAATATGGTGTAGGCTAAAATTGTTATTGTACTAATGCTATCTAAAAAGCTAAATCTCTGTCTTCACTTTTTGGAAATAGATTTAAATCTGTTTTAGGGTTACGACAGCTGCTTTGGTGGTGAAAATGAAGTGCAAGTTTGATCAGATTGGTTGGGGAAGATTTAAAAATTTCTAAAAAGCCTAATTTGTTATCGCAGGTGAAGGCTTGAGGTGCTACTACTGCTCACACCCTGGCTGTACACCCATTGTGCAGAGATGTTGGGGGTCAAAAGATGTTTGTGGCACTGCCATCTTTCCTAACGTAATAGTCCCACTCCCAGGTAAGTTCATTAGATCCATCCTCTTTAGATCTGTCCTATGGTGCAGTGTTGTATTAAGAAGACTGAATTTACTTTTAGAATTTGTTGCTGTTTTTGTGTGTTATATTAATGTATTGTAAAGCAAATTATGGGTCACTGTAACTGATAGAGAGACTTTAGGGTCTAGGGAATCTTTAGGTTAAAATCATTTGCGTTTTTGAAATATAACCTTGACGGAAAACTTTACACTGTAGCAAAATCTTCCCAAAATTTATATATTGCTTTTTTTTTTTTTAACTTTGTTTATTGATATGTTTCATTTTGATAAGAAACCATTTCATCAGTTGGATTTGATTATTACAGGCTAGTATTTCTTCTAGAAATTATAAACCTCCCTTTAAATCTATTGCTGAAATAATGCTGTATTGCAGGGCTTGTAGAAAAATAGTTAGTATTTGTTATCATGAGATTTAAACCATTTCCCTATACAAATCCTTAAAAACTGTTATTGCTAAAGCATACAAAATTAGGCGAGATTACATGCAAATGATTTGAAGAGGAATCATCTCAGTCCTGACAAATAAGCTATTTAACCTGTTTTTTCAGTATCAAAAACACCTGTTTGAAAACATGTATGTTTTAGAGAACTTGGCTAATGACCAGTTGGAAATGGTTTTAAAAAAATTTGTATATTTCCTTTATGGTAAATTTCAATTTGCCAATTATGCATTCTGTCTTTATCCAATCCTTTATCCTACAGGTGTCTCCCACATCCAGAAATGCATGAGTGCAAGTGAGTGCAAGAGTTACAGTAATCCAGGGGTGTCAACTTCCACCTGCTGCAAGACTGATCTCTGTAATAAGTCTCCCTTTTAAATGGATGGTATCAAGACCAATTCATGCATCCATCCGTTTTCCATACCCACTTCTTCCAATTCAGTGTCATGGGGGGTTGGAGCCTATTAATAAAGAGAAATCTACTGCTATTTTTGTTGTTTTCTTCGTCTTTTTGTGAAGAACAGCTTGTGTCATTTGTAAAGAACAGCTTGTGTCTGACAAACTATCTGAGGCATTGCTGGAAAGCTGAAACATCCCAAATATAAGTGTAGGCCAAGAATATTTTCACAATATTTCACTTTTTTAAAACTGGGTGGCTTTTTTTTTACAACGTAGGTAGATGCAGGAACAAACTGCAGACGTCCACATGGTCCTATACACCTGTTATACTGCTTGGTTAGGTCCCTTTTTGGGCTTTTTTACATTAAAAACAATGGGAGTGAACACAAGATGGACAGAATGTGGCCACTAAAGAGACACCTGGTGTCTTTTTAGGTAGAGTGGAGCGCTTTCTAAAGTTGAGAAAAATGTGTTTTTCAGTCAGTCTTCTAGAAAATGATGAGACATGTCATGGCCCAAGGATATGGTCATTGATTTTAGAGCTCAGCCACAGGTTCCTTAACCAGCGTACTTCAAAAAAAAAAAAAACAGTGAATAGTTATAAATGTCTGGCACCATTATTTCAGGTAAGTTGCAATTTGATGTAAATGCAGAGGCTTTGTGCAAAAAGGTGCAGAAGTGCCTTTCCTGTTTAATAAAACTAAGTCTAATGTTTAATAAAGCTTAGCCCCTATTGAATTGGTTTTGTGTTTCTCTGTGATATGCTGGTTTTATAATCTCAATTTTATAATCCTTTTTAACCAATACGAAAGAAAACAAATAAGAAGGCACTACATGGTGCTGTCACCCAGTGTGGGAAGGAGTTAGGAGTTTGTTTAATAAAAAAAATCCTTCAGAAACTCAGACTATCCTTTCCACCGTTAGTTACCCATTGTACACAGAGTTCTTCTTGCTGCTACTTCAAGAATGTGAAATTTTTCAATCATCCTGGTTTGCATCACAGACTGCCTATTATTCGGTAATGGATTGACACTCATTTATTCCATCTTCAGTCAAATTAATTCTCAGAAAACTTTGAGACCTTGGAGAACTTGTACACTTTTGATTTCTCTTTTATTTCTTTTTAGTTCCTCTTTTTATTTGTATCGTGGTTTTCTGTGCTACGACCAAATTGCCTCTCCTGGGGATTAAAATAAAGAACTGAACTGATGTTGTGTGACATGGACTTTTTTGTACACTGGCTAATCACCAAAATGAAAATAGAGAACAAACCCCCCCAAAAATAAAAAATAAAGATGGTCCTGTTTTTTACTCTGATCATCAAGAGTCAGTATGGAGCAAATTGGCTGGGAGTTTCTGCTGTGTTTGACAGTTGGACAGTCACAGCTATTGCATCTGGTCATTAGAGAAACAAAATGCACATTTCACACAAAGTGCATTTCACAACATGCTTTTTCAAATTACCAGCACAAAATACAGTAAAAGCTGAGATTAAGCTGCAAAAACTGGAACAGTGTGCACATGCTGCTTGAGGAGCATCTGTGAAAAAAAAACTATCTTCCACTGATTTTCCAATGGGATTCAAGTCTGAGTTCAGGCTAGGCCATTGAAGGACTTTTACATCCTTGTTATGAAGCCAATCCAGTGTTGATTTGGCTCCATTTATTGCTCCCTCCATCCTCATTAATTTCCCAGTTGGTGCTGCTGAAAAGCCCTCCCACAGCATGATGCTGCCACCACCAAGCTTAATGGTAGAGATGGTGATCGATGGAAGATGAGCTGTACCTGGTTTCTGCCCAAGATAGCACTTGCACTTGTGATGAAGAGTACTGTCTCAAAATGCACTGTAAAGTGTCTATGAGCCAGTACCATGTTCCACAGGTTTCTAATGCTTTTTTTTTTTTTTTTTTTTTTTTTTTTTTTGTAATATTAGCTTAGAATAAATTATCTTGCTTTTGGCATTACAACTCATGTCCTTCCTTAATTTCTTTTTTTTTGCTGGCTATTGGGGCCAGTTAGAGAACCCTTCAGTATTTTCCGCCTCTTAACCCATGACCCAGATCAATGAAAGACATAAAAATTTAAACCATCCAAAAGTTAACACTGCAAAATGCAAAATGCCAAAAAAAAAGTTTAATAGTGTTACCTTTTTATATAGACTTTTAAAAATCCTGTTCAACCTTCCATGTGACTTGAACGCACATGCTGTATCAACAGGGATCTTTCCTACCTTCATCTTCCTTCCTCCACGATGTGAACACAGCATCAGTGAGGGTACTATCTGTAATCGATTGGCTGTTTATTTCATAGACTGTGCTGGTTGATTTTTGTGTATTTTTCTATGAATTGCCTGAACTTGAAATTATACGTGAAATTATATGCTTTTCTGTGATTTGTTTTATAAACCATTACAAAGGTATCATGGCAAAAATATGTCAGTTTAAAAATAGAAATAAAGAAAAAATACTGTTGTAAATGGAAATATTACTGCAATTATTGCTAGAATTTCTTTTTTCTTGTTGTTATCTGCCCATTCTGTATGCATTGCTAGTAGGTGAAGTTGTGCCAAAAAATCATTTCAACCTTGACTGGCTGAGCACACATGCTCTTTTTCAGATAGGCTCTGCTTGACTTTCAAACAATTACACACACACTCCCTCTTGTTGACCACTGAGCAGCTTCACTGAGGCAGCTGGGCGTAAAATACTTTGCTCAAGGGCACCTTGATAGTAGTTGTTTAGGTAGGGAGAGTTATTCATTCACTTTCCCCACCCACATTTCCTGGTCACTTCAGGGCATCGAGCAGGTTCCTTTCAGGTCACATACCTGTTTTCTGGGCCACCCCCTTTATTTCAGTGTATCTTCTATGAGAGTTCAGACATGACTTCACTCTCAGAGAGCAACTAAGGGCGTGAGTTCCACCTTTGACCCCCTATTGAACTCTGTGAGAAAATTAGCATCGATCACACACGTTTCAGTTGTGCCTGGGTTCTCAGATTTGTGTTTACTCTCAGATCAAAGTTACCTGCGATTTAGCTGTCAATACAAGCACTGTATATCAACAACCAGGCGTGGAAATGTACCATAACATTCAGCACAAATAGAAGCAGTGATGATTACTCTAATTTTACTTGAGTAGTTGTAAGAGTACGAGTGTAAGAATGCGCTTAATTGAAAAGTAGGCCATTCAAAATGTGCTCAGAGTGAAAGTGATCTTTCCACTTTTAACAAAAGAAAACATTATGAGAAGTGATCTTGCTATTCTGAAAGGCTGAGAAGAAAAAGTAACTAAATTCTTGTAATTGAAAAAAAAAGAAAAAGAAAAACTGATGCTTTACTGCAAATGGCTCCACATTTTGCTAAATCAGCGACTGCCCATTTTCTAATGCCATGCTTATGGAGAACCTACAAAATTCATACCCTGTAATGCATGTGATTTTTTATAGATACTTCCATTTTTGTGGGTAACTCCATGAGGCTTATTGGATTAACTGCAGAAAAACATTCATTCTTGAATTACATTACTGACCTCCAGAATGTGGCACAACATTGCTTGACGCTCCCTCAATTTATTTCTGTTTGATAATTTCTCACATGCGGTCTTCTGCATTAGGGAATATTTTGTATCATCTGTGATTTCTAGGTGTGTCCCTTTAGCTTTGCCATGTCTCTCTCCATCTCATTTTCAGATGTGCCTTTGTGTTTCGCTGATTTTCTTTGACTTCACACAGGGCTTCTCCCCCACTCATGCTCTGTACTGAGGCTTGCCCTTTCATCTGTCCTGATTGACAAGCATGCCCACACAATTTCTTTAGCCTAACATCTGACATTATCTGCAATTTCTCCAACAGCACTTTGTCCAGAGTGGCAATCAGTCATCTTTCCTGTCCTGCTGAAAATGAGAACCTTTATAATGTCTCATGTCAGCTTTCTCCGGTTCCTCTACTTTATGTGGACCTTTGTTTAGCACCCTAGTTATTCCGTAACCATGGAAACACTGAAACCATCCAGGTAGAAAATATTTGTGGCTGAAATCATTTACCTTGACATTGTTCTTCTTGACACCATGCAATGGAATTTATGTTGCCTGAAGGGGACAGAAACATACACAAGAGTTCATGGTTGCAGCAGAAATTGTGTGAACACAATTTTATGCTGCCTGTATGAGAACACTCTGAAAATGAAGCACTACGGACAATAATTGTTGTTGAATTGTTTTAATAAAACCCAATTAAAGAGGATATTACCATTCAATTTAGAAATTCACCTACTGTATAATATTTTTACAGCCTCTGATGATCCAGTCAGTTGATGAACATCAACAGGATTGTCTCATAGCTTGAGGCCAGAGAGCTGAGTATCGTTTGTTATGTTGTAACAATGTGAAATAAGAGCTCATCCACTGACAATGAATGGGGGAGAGTGACAGTGTGAGCTGCATGAAAGAGTAGTTACACGCACATCAAAGGCAGGTAGGTGGGCTAAGTGAAAAACAGAAGCAAGCAATACCTTAGTCCTTCATTTGACATTCAAGCTACGTATCCAAAAGACTTTAGTAGCTACCATGATAATGATTTCAAAACCAAAAAATCTACCCCTATGCCAGGAAAAGTGTGTCTGCGATTTCCACCATTTACCCTTCACATGTGTGATACAAATATCAGTAAATTGGTAGTCAGTACATTTTAGGAAGTGAGAAAAAAAACCTTGCCTCTGGCTATGGGATGCAGCAGGGAATTTTAAATAATGCAGACTGAACTGAGCTGTCTTAGGTCATAAAAACGACAGATTTCAAAAAGCTTTAATTCAGCATCCAATATGAGCCTTGCAAGAAAGGGCAAGACTTGTGTATTTTGTATGGGAATAAAGTTAAAAAATAAGCCTATTTTTCTTATCTCCAACTAGAAAAAAAACAAAAACTAAAAACTAAACAATAAGGGTTATGGATGCCAACTGCCAAACCTAGCCTGCTGTACTTACTGTCACTCGCAATACGACAGCTGTACCTGTGGCTTAAATGGCCTGACACTGCATGTCACTCATCTGCCATTGGTCATATTTCACCCCACCCATTTGTAATACCTCATGTATTTCCATGTATCATGTTCCCCTGACAGTGCCCCCGAGCTGCTGCCACTTTTCCACATTAGCCTCGGTGAACAAATAGCGGTGAACTGGTGAGGGCTGGAGGCAGGTCAGAGTGGCACTGGCGTCTGTGCCCGGGAGGACATTTTATTAACAGTCCACAGGGTTCAAAAGGTTCAGGTGGAGATGGCAACCCACAGAACGGAGTGGGTGGTTATAAGATACCCGTACCTGCTCAACTTCCACCACCGGAAAGTCGAACAGGCTGTCCACGCCGATGTCTTGTTAATGAAAGTGCTTTAGAAAGCAGTGCTGGCAGAGGTGGCTCAACATTTGGTCACCGTACTCAGTTAAACCTGATGCCAAATTTATACAGCATGAGTAAAGCTGTCATTTATTTATCTGTTTATTAAACATACAAGTAACATACCTTTAAATGGGGAGGATTACATATAGATACAGACCAAATCTGAGGCTACTTGCCCACTACATGAGTCAAATCATTTGACATTTCATGGGGACTTTAGGTCAAGTCCAGGTGAGGCAGTGGCTGTAAACTGGACTGCAACACTCTGGATGGGTTTTGGAGCAGAGAAGATTACTTTGGGAGCCCAGTCAAGATGTGTAGCAAGTCCAGACAGGAGATAACGAAAGAGCTGGGACGTGTGTCCCTGTGGGACGCCCAGAACTAGTGGATGGCACAGGGTGAAATCCTACAAAATATACAGACCGGTGACAAATTAAAGGAAAAACCAAGAGTCTTAGTAAGGTATTGGGCCACCACGAGCTGCCAGAACAGCTTCAATGCACCTTGACATAGATTCCTCAAGTCTCTGGAACTCTACAGGAGGGAAGGAACATAATTCCTCCAAAATGTACTGCAAATAGAGAGGGATATTAGGGGTGCAGTGCATAAACCTCTCATTATAAGGACAATGTGCCGGTCTACAGAGATGTGTAAAAAAAGTAATGTGGTCAGATGAGTCATCCCTCACCATATTCTCCACAAGTGGCTGAGTGCATGTTTGGCAAACGCCAAGAGAACAGGACAGGCCTGAATGCTGAACCCCTACAGTGAAGGGGTCCACTAGCTCTGTTGTGCTGTGGGGGGCATTTTCCTGGCATGGGTTGCGTCCACTTGTTCCCTTAGAGGAAGTGCTCACTGCAAATCAATGCAAAGTTATTCCAAGTGATCACCTTTATCCTATGATGAAACATTTCTATCCTGATGGCCGTGGTCTCTTCCAGGATGACGATGCCCTCGCCTACTAACTGAATGGTTTGATGAAGATGAAAATTATGTAAATCATATGCTATGGCCTTCAGTCACCTCATGGAAAACAAACTGAACACCTAAGGGAGATTTCAGAGTGATGTGCTAGAAAACACTCTCCACCGCCATCATCAAAACGTCAAATGAGTTGGTATCTTATATCAATAGAATTTCAGAGACTTGTATGTCAAGATGCATTGAAGCTGTTCTGGCAGCCTGTGGTGACCCAACACCTTATGTTGGTCTTTCCTGTAATTTGTATTTGCAAACTCAATGTGGGCGTCATGCAGCAGTTGGTTGTTTGGGCTCACAGAAGAAGAGTCAAGGCAGGAGTCACTATACTATTCGTGGAATTACTGGGGAATGAGACCAGCTCAATCCTGTAAAGGTTAAGCTTGAATCTCTTGAGTACTTGATAAGAGCGATTGGTAAGGTAAGAGGTGATTTACAAGACCAAATACAGACATCCCTGGGCCAGCAGAGATGGCAAGCAACAATTCAGAGAAAGTAGAGAAAATAGAGTAGTGGTTCTAGTGGTGTGGAGTGCTTCAGTGACAGAAAGGGGTGCGGATTCTTTAGTATCAGCTGCTATAAACCCTGAATGGTTGGGGTTTAGCAGGCTACTCTGCAAAATAGTTTGAGAAAATTGGTACTGTCAGAGGCTGCGTGTTCAAGAGTTTTGAAAAGGAATATGGGCAGTGCAGCATTTTGTAGTTTTTGGTACTCAATGGGTTGCATGATGAGGTATAACTGAGGTATAAGCTGACTTGAATGCAGATAATTTGCAGCCTTGATGATGGTAGCTAGGAGGGGAAACAAATGAGCAGCAATTGTCTTGGGGAGGAAGGGAATGGCATCAGGAAGGCAGGTGGTGGCTCTTCTGGCAGAAATGAATTTCGTGATTTAATCTTTGAAGAGACGAGGGAGAGATGTTCAGCAGGTGTCAGCGAGGTTAGAAGTGGAGGGAATATGCGTGAGGGCTTGCGGGTAGCTGGGAGAAAGCGTCTCGGATATCATCAGCCTGCCTCTCAAATTACATGAGAAAAGGGGCTGAGAAAATGAAAGAAGATAAGAGGGCAGAGAGAAATGTGAAAATGGTTGTGTATGTAGAAATAGAGAGAACTTAGCAAGATTGACAGAATTAGGAGAGAATGGAGGTTTAGTAGGAAATCATTGGGTAACTCAGGGATGTGATCAAAGACAGCAATGTGAAGACAGGTGAGGTGAGTTGGTGACAACATAAAATTTAGATGAAGAAATATGTGAATGGCAGAGACGAAGCACAAGTCAGGGCTGAGCCGACCTGCAGCATCACCACTGTGGCCTGCGGGAGGACAGTGCCTGAAGCGACCGTCACAGAGTTCAAAGAGCAGGTGATGCTGTGTTTTCTGAGGTGAAGCTTAAGTATTCTCCCTTTGGTGGACTGTGACTGCATGCAAGGAGACCTTGACTTCTAGATAAGGTTAGAGGGAAAGTGTTCACAACATGAACAGCCAAAACAATGAGAAGAAAAAAGAAAGTATAGACTTCTTCATCTATGAGTCTTGAGATAAGTAACGTTTATTTATCAGGCACCTTGCCAAATTCAAGTTACAAGCGCTGTACCCCAATAAAATTCAACAGAGCAAACAGAAGATATATATAAAATAGATGAAGGATCCAATGATGATAATGATATGAAGAAGAAGAAGAAGGATTCAATGATGATAATGATATGAAGAAGAAGAAGAAGAAGAAGAAGAAGAAGAAGAAAAGAAGAAGAAGAAGAAGAAAAAGCACTTATAGATACAGTAGGACTCGTAACCAGCCAAGAGTAAGAGATGCTGTTTTTTGAAATATGGTGTTTTACCAGAAAACACAATTTCTCATAAAGGCTACTTAGCCAACCTTATACACAAATATTAAATTTCTTTCAGGTTATTAGATAAAGAATCTGGGCGTAGGACTGCTGATCTCAGGTTACAGCTGTAAAAGCCCTCTGAAGTCTTTTTCCCTATCAAGTTGCACCACCTTGTGGTAGAGGAGACACAAATGAACGTGGATAAATCAAATTATAAATCAGAAACCCACAATATTCAAGAGTGTGCTGTATCTTTATGTTTATGTTTCAATAGAAATCACTCCATTATTTGTTTATGAGAACTTAGGCATCCTTATTACAAAAGTGCAATGGCCACTGTGTGTAGCAGCAGGCTGGACTAGGCTGCCATATGATTGGCTGTAACGTCGAATCACGTGACAGGCGAATCCAGGAAGTGTTTATGTTACACAAGGCGGAAGTGAGAGCTGGTATGATTTTGCTAAGCCTCAAAGTATTGGGGTTAAAAAAAACTCTGAAGGAAGCATAGCACTTATATAATTTACTGTTTAAGGTGCACTGTGGATTTTGTTTTCGGTGTTGGTAAGAACAACAGTATTTTGACTTTTTCTCTCTAGTTTATTTTTGTTTCTACCGCGGCTATATTCATAGCTAACTTAACGTTACGTCTACTCGTTTCGGTTGTTTTTGCATTTAAGCTTGGCCTCGATATACTGCAGTTGCCGTTTTGTCGTTTTCTTTTTTAATGGAGACCAAGTTAAGCTTTTCAGTTCAGTGGGTTCTGTTGTATATTTGGTCAGCTGTTGTTTTCTTCTGGCAACATTTCCTTGTTTCAGAAGTGTGGAGACATACTATCTAAAGTCGTATCTATCGGTCGACTGATGGACTGTAACACTGCAGAAGTCATCTACCAGAAATTATCAGTACCCTTTGCTGTCTATTAGTCCAGCATTTAAAACACGACAGATGAACCTTATTTTTTTCTAGCCATTGCCATTTTGTTACTAGTAGTACTGTAGCTATCAAACCTTAAATTGGTAATGTTAACCACTAGTTGCATCTAGACAGCTTAATATCATGAATATCTTGTATTGTCAGACAATATTAATTGACATTCCTGACTCTTTAAGAATGAAACCATACTATGGCTTGCAACATTTTTTAAAATTAAAATCCACACTTTGTCTATGGCATTGTGATATTGCAGCATAAAGTGCTGAACA
>OMLF01013133.1:0-13692 GCA_900302615.1 Holocentrus rufus | reverse complement strand
TGCTCTGATTTAAATAAACCTGATTAGGTGAGCCACACTTGCCAAATTCGCTTCTGAATTACAGAGGTTTGTTCCTGTTTTCAATTCCTCTGTCTTGTCCTTCAAACAGATGAACGGATGATGAGATGTGACAGGCCCATTTTTCTCAACACAGAGGTAGTTTCTTGTTTCCAGGTTTACACTGACGAGGACGGAATGCAAAAATCAAAAAAAGACCCACGGTAGGCACCAATTTGTGGTACAGCTTGTAAAATGTTCCTCTTATCCCACAGTTCAAACATCACAGAATATAGGCGTTGGATTGTTCTGTGTTCAGGAAACTGTCTGTCAAAGTCGTACTGGTTCAAATGAATTTTATTTGATGTGACAGTCATCTGGTTCTATTTGTGAAGTTTTCCTTTCTCTGTGTGGTTGTGTGAACGAAGATGGCTGATTTAGAATAAGAATAAGAGCAGTATTAGACACTCAAAAGTGATTAAATTAACACAAAAGTTACTTTCGTCTGAGTTGGAAACTGGGCCAGTGTTTGGCATAGTCAGCGCTCTTTCCAGTTCACACACTATAAAGCACAGTATGTTACCAGCCAAACAGATGGAATCCTTCGATGTTTGAATTTCATCTGTGAAAATGGTTTATTTAAATATTATTCTGATATCATCATTATAATACAAACTGTTGCAATGTTCCAGTACAGAAGCTTCACACAGTACCAAATAAAAGAGAAAGAATTTTAACTCATCAAATTTTTTTTTGACAGATCAACAAACAGACAGGACTGCATTGAGATGAAATGCATTAGAAGAAACAAATACATCTATTGTGGATGGATGGACTGGCACATAAAATGGAACAGAACAGCTATGTTGACAATTCTGAAATAATCGGGTTAAAGGAACCGATAGCGCTGCTGCTCTAAAAGTCATTGTGAACTGTTTATCATTCGTTTCTTTGGTAGTAGAGACCTTGCTGCTTGTGAGCGATTCAGCTCCGTTCAGGACCCAGACACATCGACTCAGTTTCTATAACGCATCCTTTTCATTACTGCGATTCAAATTTGTCGCTCCGATCACTCCTTGTTGATTATCCCATGTGTTGCAAGGACCTGCTGACAAGTGAGTGCTGCCCCTAGAGTAGAATGTGTGATCTGTAAATGAGATTTTTTTTAAAATAATTTGTAGTTCAATAAATTTCACCCAAATTCATGTTGAAGATGAAAATCCACTTTGGACTTGTTAACACTTGGATATGAGTACATGACACCATTGTTACAAGTACAGAACATCACTGGCCTCTGCCTTTTTAAATGAGAATTCTTTTTTTTTTAAAAAAATGCTAACATGCTGATCATTTAATTTACAAGTTGTACAGATCTTTCGGAACTTTTTACATGGACAAACTCAAGGCATTCATTTGAACTGTGCACACACTCCATTTTCCACGTGCCTCAGACTCGGACACGTTTTCAACAGAATTAATATCCAAATCACATTGTCCAGACCTCAAAATAAGCAGAACTTTTTTTCTGAGAACCAAACATTCTGAATCGTCTTACATAACGTCTCATTCCAAAGCGTAGCAATCAATTTTCAGTCACAGGAGAGTGGCATAGATGACAGTGATGCTAGATTAACTGTCCAAGTACGCCCTGGAGCTGTTTGAACTGCAGGGATTAGACAGGGTTGTCCCCTATCGTCCACACATCTTGTACCCAGGCAGGAAGCTGCTGATCAGTAGATGTCTCTGGTCTGATCCCCAAGCATGACATGCTCTGTCAGCCTTTGAACCTTCCTGCTGAATCAACAAGTTTCAGTTTCCCTCCACGGTTCTTTGGAACTGCACTTCACTATACAGGGGATTTTTTTTTTCCTTTTTGCTTTGTCTGCAAAGCTAAATGAAAGCTTGAAGGGAAGTCCGTGTTTGTTTTGAAGACCACACACAGCATGGTAATTGGCAATTACATTCGCTCTGTATGTTGTGAATATGTGGATGGTAGACTCTACCATACCATATATAAGGGAATAAATAATCATGTAATCATGTAATAATCATAAATTATCTCTTTTTTGCCACCTTTGGACAGTGAAACTTTTGAGCATCAACTGCGGCCGAGAATGGGCAATAATGTGTTAAAAGGTCAAAGTCCACAAAAATTGAATGTTGACCTCAGCTATTAAAATAGGCCATTCTAGAGCAACGGCAGCTTTCTTTGGCTATGTAATACTCTCTTGTAGATAATTTTAGAGAATTTTAGAAAAACACACTACATCATCCATAAACAATTCAATTTTAACAGTTCAATTTGAATTGGAGCCTTTGCATTTATGTTGGACAGTGCACAATTTCCCTTCAGCTCAAAAAATAATTAGGGGGAAAAAACAGATTTGTGTGGTATATGATAATGACTCTGAATAAAGGAGTTGTTGCAGTATGAAACCAAAAGAAGCAGAGGGAGGCCGCACACTCACAACTCTGATGCAATAGTATTTATTTACTTACAAATCAACATTTGGCACATACTGCCTTCTTAGGATAAAAATGAAATAAAATAAAATCACATCACCGCAATGGAATATATTTACTCTACAAAACAGGTGTTCCAAATAATGACCTCACAGGGCAATCGGCATGGACCTAGAAATACAGAGTCTAGATAGGCCGTTTTGTATTTTATGGCCTCTCTAGACTTTCTGTTTCTAGACTGCTACTGATTGCCCTATGAGGTCATTTTGTGGAGCACATGTTTTGCAGGGTAAACACAAAGCCGAAATAAAGGGAAGACGAGTAGAGACTGCAAAACCAGGATCAGCAGATCTGATTGGGCGGCATGGCACTGTGACTTAAGAAGACAGCAGCTTGTTTCACTGCAGCAACTTCTAAGACAAGCGAGCTATCGTGGCAGAAACCTGCAGATAAACCTGTAAGTAGGCTACAGATGCAGATACATCACAGTGAACCTAAAATTCAAAAAAATATTCCACTCTGCAAAGCATTTACTAAAAAAGTGATTCTTACATTAGTGAATTATTGTTTTATAAAGATGACTCAAACATTACTTAGTTACCTGAATACATTTACATGTGTGTTGCTTGTGCTCATGATACTAGAACATTTCAAACTTATTCATTTATTTGTGTGTTAAAGACAAAGCTGAAATAAAGGGAGGACGAGTATTATACCATGAAGGTAAAATAATTTAACACTACCTTATGTTGTTCTATAGATGCAGTAAGACCGAAAATAATGAAGTTCATTTTTTCAATTTCTGTTTATGTACCAAACTAATTCAGATTCATTTTATTGAAACTATACTTTAAGCTACAGTATATGGATACAAAAAATGTAATCTTTTTCAATGTTTATTTTTTGCTCATACATTTCAGTCTTTGTGGGAAATTTTTTAATAATGTTCATCTTTCAGTCACCAAAGGTGTTCTCTTCTAAAAGCTTGTCTATTCTGAGTAGAGGCACAGCTATTTCTGGAAATTTCTGTAGGTAAGCTTAGTAATGCATGGTCATAATCCAGTGAACTCTGACTAAACAAGAATTTGCAAGTCTGGGTTTAAGAAGCTGTTACTGCAGTAACAAGTTTGAGTAAATCTTACACTTGCTTTGAGGAACTGAAAAACTGTCAAGCTAATCCACCTAATTCAGGTTTCCATGTACCAGAAACAGGACCCAAACACTACTCTGTTTGAATGGAAGTCAATGGTGGACATGCCTTAGCACCCTGAACAACTTTCGTGGAGATTTATTACAGAGAGAATTGTCTATGTTTCTGTTCACCTTCGGCATTTGTTCTTACAAAATTCATTTTAGTGCATGTATTGCAAAAACAAACAAACAAAAAAAAAACTTCTGAAATGAGTTATAGTAATGAGGTTTTGCAGCAGTTGGCATTGGGTTTTTTTATGTTCTATTTTTGCTTTGTCCATGTTGCTGAATGCCAATGACAACTGTTGAAAAACGAAGGAATTCCTGTGATTTAAAGATCACAGGAGTTCCTTAGTTAAAGATTTAAAGATTTCCTGTGATTGGCTGAAAATGGCTGCTGTGCTTCCCTCCATAGTCATGATGAAAGTGAGCAGCCTACCCATATTAGACTGTCTCTGGTATATATATATCCCATTGAGACAATGTGATTCTTTTATTCTGAAGAAGGCAATATGCACCAAAAAGTTGATTTGTAAGTAAATAAATTCTGTTGCATCGGAATTATGAGTGTGCTGCTTCCCTCTGCTTCATCTGTCGTCTGCCCGGTAAGCCAGCACCTAATCAATACAGGAGTGCATTTTTTCTTCCCTCCTGCAATATGAAACCAAAAACCTTTTTGTGTGTTTGTGTCAGATTGTCAAAGCGTTGAGTTTATAAATGCTCTGCATGGATAACAATCTCTATGACATATCATCTGAAAATCAAGCTAAAAATATACTACTCTGAGATCTAACAGTTCAAATTCAAAGTAACTTCCCAGTGCCTAACATGGTTCATATATAATGTTAATAATACATAAATCTACACTCTGGGTTGCATTGCATCTCACTTCACCATCCAACCACCCAATCATATATCTGTGTTGTCGAGTAGATGTGTGTGTGTGTCTGTGTGCGCAAGTGTAGGCATTAAGGTAATGCAAAGTAGCAATCCTCATAATCCAGAGTGTGTAAATGCTCACTCATCCTTTGTAATAATGAGACATACTAGTCTACTAGCACAGCAACTGAAGCATGCCATTTCGAAATGGTGCTGTATGCAGTGTTAGTGCAGGTCAATTGAAATGACTAGTCTATTGGTCACATATCAGCATTTTAAATGACTGACTCTTATATTGTGACATCCTTTTATTCCTTTGGAGGATGTAATGCAAATTAAAATGTCAGGGGACGATTTTTTTTTCCACACCGAAGGTAGCACATTACATTTAAAGTAAATTCAACATACCATAGAAATGAACACCAAGAACTGACTTCAAAAATGGACTTGTGGTCATGTGGAGCTGATCAAATAATGCAGTATGTTCCTCTTATTTAAGCCTTCAGACCAAGGATGAAGTCCAATGGTGTATGGATCACAAGAGATGGCTGTGTACTTTCATTGGATGTAAAACATTTACACATTAGATAATTTGAGTTGACCATTCAAATGAACAACAAATGAAATGAATTTACCATTAAGAATCTAAATCATACACAAACTTTGATTTCTTTTGCTGGGTCTTATTCTTGAAGAAGGCCGGAGTACCTTTTTCACAATGAAGTTGCATGATCAATATGGTGAGTGTCAGCTATGTATACTGTACATACAGTAATTTCCAGGTGTTTCAAATAAAACAGATATATATCTATAATGATATATATTACACAAATATAGATTCTCCTTTTTTCTTTGTCATGTTTGGGCAATGAACACATGAACTGGAACAGTAAAACCAAGAGAAAGTCATCCCTCCATGAGAATTATCCAATGAGAAGTCCATTTTTGCCCCAGAATGTTGGACCTCAAATGTTGTCCAGTAGGCATCTGTACAACAGGAAATCCAACTGGTTTAAAGGTGACTGATGTTTACAGTGGCTAATAAGAATGTGCTGGGTGCAAGAGGAGTAGTGGCTTGGGAAAATGAGGGCCAACTGTGCTGTCCGCTTGGTGAAAAAAAAAACAAAACAAAACAAAAAAAAAAAAACAGGCAATTTTCTCATTCACTTCTAGAGTAAAGAGAGATAGCGATTTGGGTGCAAATCCTGTCAGTTCTTCAAACTATAACAAGGCATCTCTCACCACACCACAAGCCAGAAGAAGGACAGCCAGTCCATAGCTGGATGATATTCTTGTACCTGCAAAGAGAAGGTACAAAGAATGAAAAATTCACACAACTGCAACTTTTGCTTTCTCACAAACATTCCACAAGAGATAAAATATTGTCCATATTTCTCAGCCTGTGGATAAAAAATTACACATTTCTCAACACAGAAAATGTTACAGTGCCTCAAAGTTATGCTTTCATGAAGTGCACCTTGGGCTTGATGAAACTGAATAAGTTCCGCGGGTCTTACATGGATTGAGGTCTGCATGGCTGAGCTGTTCATGTGCACTGAAGAGATTTGGCATGCCTTCACTTGCACATTGGTTTATTCAAAATCTTGGCTGGTGGAAAACCAGGCCATATTCCATCATTTGTCTTTCTGCTGAGGCACTGCCCTGTTGTGCCACTTCAGTTATTTTAGGCCAATAGCAACTTGGCTTAGGAATTGATCTGGTAACTATACTGTACAAAAACAGAGATAATTTGGGCTATTTTACACTTCCACATATAATAAATCAAAGAAATGATTTTATATACAAACTAAGGTTTGTATCAGCAGAACAGTTTCTGCTATCTGCTTATCTGCTTTGTCCTCACTTAGAACCCACTCTCTATTTGCATTGCTCGCTGCATTAAACTGTACAAAAGTTGTTGTCTGCTTCACATACCAACTGAATGTTAACGGAACACTCAAGTGTTTGGGGCAAAATACCATTTTTCCAACCTCTGTACATCCACTGGTTCAGTTCCTATGGGTAGCATTTCATGTTAGCTTAGCATAAATACTTATGTCAATACTAATGACGTCTACAGACGTCATTAGCCTAGCTCTGTTAAAATGAAAAAAAAAAAGTTAACTTTACAGCAACTCTGATGCTGTCTTATTTACACAATATACAGTGTATTTGAAATACACATGTTTGAATTTAAAAAAGAGCAATTTAGAAGAGAAGTTAGATGGAAGGAACTATAACTGCTATAGTTGTCATTATACAGCAATTCTGTAGCTGTCTGAAGATGTCTTATTTACGTGATGTATCATGTATTTCAAATACATGATACATTGTGTAAATAAGACAGCATCAGAGTTACTGTAAGCTTTATTTTTTTCACTTTGATGGAGCTAGGCTAATGACTCCTGTAGACTTCAAGTCTTTATGCTAAGCTAGCATGAAATGCTAACTGAACCAGTGGATGTACTGAAGTTAAAATGGCATCAAACATCTTGTCTCACTCTGGGTAAGTTGTAAAAAGGGCATTTTGCCCAAAATGCTGGCGTATTCCTTTAAAGGGTTTCTGGTACATAACAAAGGGTGTGTACCAATGGACTTAAGCCAGAGTTGAAATCCTAATGTGAAGGTGGACACTGAAGTGTACATCTTCCAGGAGGATGCATATCCCCAGGTGTTGCTCCAGGTAAGTACAGAGCTAGAACTGCCAGGGTGGTGTGGAATGTGAAAATAGGCTTGAACAAAATTGCACTCAATGTCTGAAACAAGCCCCGATGTAGGCAATGATCAGACTTTGTGATGAAATAAGCATACAACACACATTAAATATATAACCATTGCCCAGAAATAAAGTCTGTTTCTGATGCAGTGTAAATCCAGTTCAAACATTCTTACATGAACACCACTTCCATTACCAAACACCCACAGAAAACCACAAATGAATCTCTCCCCGAAGTAAAGGAAGTGCAAACTGCCTTTGAACTACGATGAAAAGGATTTACATGGGTAGCTACCATTGCCTTAACATGCCAAGCTGCTATCGCCTCTGCAGGCTCCTCTGACTGTGTTCTGGACAGCCCACACCGGCTGACAACTGCAATACAGAGAACATCCTCCTCAGCCTGCATTTTGATCCAGCTGTCTTAGGGACATTCTACTGGAACTGGTAAGCGCTGAGGAGCAGATGATACCTCTATGCAGGTCTATGCAGCAGAATGGTGTGAACGCAAAACCGACTTTACACCTGCAGAAACCGCCATGTGGGGAGAGGAAAGGAGATAATCTAGGAAAGATAGAATGTAAGGAGAGACAAAACAGGCAACATACAAAGATGTAATCCTGTGAAATAAACCATCATTTGGGAAATGGAATATTCACTACATCACATTGACATTTACTCGATTTCTCTCTCAGAGCAGGAGCTGCAATATTCTAAGAGCAGACTCATCCAGAGGTGACGTTTTTTCTTCTTTTGGCCCAGTTCTGGATTGTCTGAGGTGGTGCGGACAGGAGGGGATGAAGGAAGGAATGGTGGAAGAAAGATAGAGACAGAGGGCTTTGACCCTCCATTCCTCCCCGCCAGATCTCATTTGGCTTGGGGTGTTCTAGAGAACAGGAGTGCCACAGAGGAGCAGCAAGCACTCTGGGCCAAAACATCCTCCACATAGAGAATAATTAAGCAGCCTCCAGCTAAGAGGCAGGGAAAGACAGAAATGGAAAGGAACGCTACACTGTAAAAAGTCTCACTAATTGAGTAATATCAAGCTATTAACAGAGCTCCCCTTCAGTAACTGTCCCGACCATAGTTCAAGATGCACTGATGTAACAGTTTCATGTAAAAGCATTATTTTCCATCTAAGTCTCCATGACTGACTCCATGGTTTGGACTATTCAGGCCGCTGTAGATGGACCGTGACAAGTGTCGGGACGTTTTGTCAGCACACAGGAAGCGATGTATTTTGGGTAAGCGAGGAAGATAATGATGCCATGATCTGTGGGCTATTTAAGACTGTAGTACCACCTCTGTCTTCAGCTGTCCAGACATCTTTGGAAAGCCTCCAAGCAAAAGCAAAACCAAGGGTGATCAAGAAGACAAGGATAAACATCAGTGCAGCCTTTACTCGACGGAAAGCTCAAAGCAATGGAACTGATGCAGAGGCGGCTTATTAACACCAGATAATGATTTCAACCAATTATTTATTCTGAAATGTTGATTTCTTAATCAAAAAGCGGAAGTAGCTGAGACAACATTGGCTGGAGCTATGTCAGTTCTGTTATCATGTAGACTGTCAATATTACTTTTAAGTGATGGGGAAGGATTCCTGGGAAGCAGAGGCAAAACAAAAAACAAAACAAAAAAACCCAAAGAATCACCACTCACAGCCAGCAAGCTGCAAAATGAGGAAGGATGAGGTTAACAGACATTGTTGCAACTGAGCTAATATTAGTGGTTAAGTGTATATCTCAGCACTATATATGCCAAACTGACAATCATTCAAGTAGGCCATTGAACATGACCCAATTTAAGAAAATGTACCAATCAAGTAGAAAATAACTATAAATTGAGATGGGCAGAAATTGCATATTGTTACCACTGGAAGAAATCCTCCATTTTCATGCATCTGTGCAGCATTTGTACAGCAGTGGAAGTCACTGTAAAGTCCCCCATGTGTCTGTACACAGACTGCTGCACTAAAAAGACCCACCGGTACAGCACCGGGTTATTTTTGCACAGCACAGTTGGATTGTGTGAATGTGTTTGAATGAGTGGGCTACCCTCATGCAACAGAATCAACTGAATCAGTGTTCCCTGCACTTTAGACTGCTATATACTACACTCACTGGAAAAGGCGTTTTCTTTGTAGTGCAAAACATTTTGATCTTATTTGTGGTTATAGCCCACTGAGCGCAAGTGCTTAAGCGCTCTCTTTAGCTGTCTTACTTCCCTTTTCTGCTTCTCTGATTTCCATGCTCCCCTCTCTAAAATTACATTTTCAGCCAATAGCTAGCATTCTCTGCGGTTACATTAGAACCCGTGCTGTCAGTCAACAGCCTATTCAAGCCAACAGACAAACCAAAGCAAGAAGCTGCTGCCAGCCTACAGTCCATAAAATGATACTGAATTAAACAGAAGATAAAGTTAGATAATGGATGAGAATTGCAGCTCTTCTTTACTCAGAGTACCTCGTGATATTTAGACAGTGTTTACAGTGTTTACTTTGAAAAATAACAAAGACAATGCAAACTTTGCAAAATATCTCATTACATGCAAGACGGTTCGGCTCATTTTGAGGCAGCTTCAGTTTAGTTTGTTACAGCCCCAGTGAAATGCAGCTTTATCTCAAATGTTCTACCCCTGCACTTTCTTATTACAACTAAGCTATGCAAAAGTGAGAGTAAAAAAAAATCGAACTAGATACACAGATTTATCACCATTTGAAGGTTAGGATTGTGCTCAGGTCTGTATGAGTCTGAGGTCTTTGGTGCAACACTTTTGTAAATTTAGGTGTTTTTTACACGTACCATAAAAATACGTTATATTGTCTTATTTACTTAAGTATCCCACTAGAATTAGCATTCATTTTTGACCATAGCTGTGGCATATTAGTCAAATATGCACATTTGTTCTGGTTTTATATGCCATATAAATACAATTAAATGAATGAAACAGACAACAATGAGAAATGTTACCATCTGATTGGAACTATAAGACAAAAGGGGCATGTTACCAATCTGAAGTGTATTCAAAACACAGTTTTTTATTATATGGAGTTCATTATGTCATTTATACTGGCATAATCAAGGAACATTAATACTAACTGCATGCTTTCTTATCTTGTATAGAATTCAATTTTATAGTTTCTGCACATGCAAATGGAAACTATCTTCCTAGATAAACAAACTGCTTTGCAGGGTCCTATCTCATACCTCAAAGTTGCTGAAATTCTTGTCACATTTCATTTTATAGCTGCACTTTTTATATCATTTAGGCTGAGGCACAGGTATAAAAATTATTTCTCCATCTTATTTTGATCACATTTCAGTGTGGTTTCAGCAGAGTAAATTATATATCTGATACCAGCCCACTTTCAAGGGATGCTGGCAGGACTGTTGTCATAAAGCAGGTGCGTTCCAATATTTACAGCTGGCACTTTTACACACCCAGCTGCTGTAAACAAATGGGACAGAAGTGGAGAGTCAGACAAAGTTGGGAGAGAGACAAAACAATGGAAATCAACGCCAGCATTCGGCAACAATGGGAAATGGAAGAAATATAAGCGCTTATTACATTTTAGGCTACCAACAAAGAGCAGATAAATTTTAAATTCTGCAGCGTGCAACAGAAAAGTGTTTTGGAAAAGAAGTGGTCCACTAGTGTTTTTGGAGGAGTAACAAATGGAGGAGCTGAGGAGGAAAGGGATAAGTCACCATTTACATAAACCAAGGTTAAGTTTAGGCTGTTGCTATGGTTACACATATCCTGAACCCATAGAGTTAAAAACTGCAGTGGAAAACCAAATACTCATCCTGTACCATACTGTGCCAAACCATACCCAGCCCCAGCATGGGTACAGTGCAGTGCTTGTGCAATGGAAAAACCATGTTAGTCAACTAAGCCAGCAGGGCATGTTTCTACGCATGAATTCATTCTTGCTCCTGTCGGTCTGTGCACACCACTGATCCACAATATCTTGCCAGTATCTCTCAATTTTTTTTCTCCCTTTCCACCGTAATATTTTTCATTCATCGGACATTTTGATAAATATCTGGCGTTCTGAGGCCATGAACATCACAGCACCCTCTTTAAGTCTTCTTCGTTGTGAATCGATGTTTGACATCTCAGTTATCTGTGCTTGACATCTCGGCTCTGTGTTTTAAAGTCGCGAAGGCTTCATATACCACCTGGAAGCTGGCTTCGTGGAACCGCTTAATCCCAGATCGATTTGTTAGGTTAACTCAAGTCAGCCTTTTTCATATCAAGCCCTGCTTTTCTCAGCCTTCTTTGTGGAGCAGCCTCCAGGCCTTACCTGCTGACTTGTGAGAGAGGAACGTTTTTTGAATTTTTCTAACAGTTGCTTTGGAGGTGGAGCAACAGTTCAATAGCAAAAGCATGTTGTATCAAGAGACACTTGAACTGTTTTATGTCTCACCATAACCAGTTTGCTGTATGCTTACAAGATCATTACAGAATCCCATCAATGCATTAATTAGCAATATTTCTATGTAAATATTTCTTGTCTTCACATAACACGTGGGAGGTATTAATATATACTCTGCATCTTAAAGCAATAAAGAGTTATACTAATTTCAAGAACATATGTGCAGCAAGGTGCTTCAAGATCAGATCATCTTTTTGCAGAACCTGTGCAAGTATTAAGTATGAAAGTATGAAATTGCTATTATGTTCTTGAGTTACTGCTTTCACAAGAATGCACCTGCATATATATAGACCATGAAGACAGAGTGCTCTATTTTCATGAATCAAGATGCAAAAATAGGCAATTGGGCATGTTCACCATGCAAACTCACTAACCAACACATTTTTAGTCATTTTGAGACCAGACGTGTTATTGGCGACCACAGACATATTTTTGGCTACATTTGCATAAAGGTATGCGCATTAATGCCACTATTGCCAATACTGCATGTAAAGCAATAGCCTGTTTAAGCTCTTCACATGATTGTATGAACAGACAATTCCCCATAATAGTCCAATTTTTGACTAAAGTACTTACTTTGATTCTCAGCAAGAATTTTTAATATAAAAAAACTCTCCATTTCTGTTCACCAGTATGACATTTAAAGGGGCACTATGCAAAATTGAGGGTAAACACAAATGACAAAAAATAAGCACATAGCTCATCAGCAAATCAGGCCAATGGTGAGAACCATGTGGACTCAACATCCAAATTCTGTTCTTACCCCACATTTTTTTCTCAGTTGAGTCAATTTTACGTAGGGCACCTTTAACTAAAGCATTAGGGGTTTGGCATTAGGGAGGTGATAAGGTATAAGGTAAAACAGACATAACAATGGTGATTTATTACCATGACGCTTGGATAACGCCCAACCTTAGAGGCATGTCTCTGCTCCGCTACATCATGTTGTCCATCAATTCATCATTGGCTGTTTAGCAATTAAAAATGCAGTGCTTCAAGTACTACTTTTGGAAAAACTGTTGGAAAGGAGATGACACATGCAGTTGTTGCGACCTGGTGAAAGCGGATAAGGATACAGAGTGAGGACTGCTGGTCCTGAGGGAGTTCAGTGACATAGAGCGGAGAGAGAACTTTAAAATGGTGCTGTGTGATCTCCTGTGTCCAATGCGCTTCCAGGATGTCTCCATCAGTGCTCTTGCTTTCAAGTTAAAGCCCATCAGCTTGGTGTGCACAAAAGCACAGAAATTCTTGTCCTAATTTTGCAAGAGCCTGGTCCTGGTTGTGCAATATTTCATCGAGGTAACCACATAAGATGAGTGTGTGTAACTTTGCAGTGCTTTGAAATGTGTGGCACATCCCTTAAATTAGAAGCTAGAGGCTGCAGCCGCAGGAACACACAGACCAGTCCTGCTGCCTTTAGATGGCTATAGGGATTTAATCAACCAAAAGGGAATGTCTTCATACATCCTACAAACAGCTGTGGATGACAGGTACCAGGAAGATGTATATCACCACTGATTTATATCAACATCCCCCTCCGGTGAATTCCCAACTCATTTAGGTGCAAGCAATATCATGGCAAACAATGATTACCAAATGGCTGTAGTTTGGAAAAAATACACCAGCACCCAATGGAATTACAGCTTTGCCAGCGTGAGGTGTTCATCTGTGCTGCCACAAAAAGAGGGCCCATAATGTCCTGGAGACCACCCACCATGGTGGAGGTATGTAAAAATAGGCTATTAAAGGAATATTCCAATGTTTTGGGCAAAATACCCTTTTCTGGCTTAGCCAGACTGAGACAAAATGTTCAACACCATTTTTACCTCTGTACGTCCACTGGTTTGGTCCCTAAGAGTACTATTTCATGTTAGCTTAGCATAAAGACTGTCTGTGCAGCAACTCTGAACCTGCCCTATTTACACAATGTATAATGTATATTTGAAAGAGAAGTTAGATGGCAGGAACTATAACTGCTGAACTGCTGAACAAGTTTAGTTCTTTC
>OMLF01013132.1:0-20593 GCA_900302615.1 Holocentrus rufus | reverse complement strand
GACTTTGACCTACACAAAGACACACTTGTTACTGCACGAAGGTTCGCAATAATGCCCCCAGTGGAGCTTCAGGAGCATTAAACTGGATCTCTTTTAATCAAAGGTTCATTTCAACTCTCTGGGGAAATTAATCTGGAGAAATTTGCTGAAACTGTCCACTCTAATAGGCGACTGCAGGAGCAAAAATTTCCTTACTGGACTATTTCCTGCTGTGTACTCCAGGGCACACACATTGTAAAATCAAGTGCATAAATCACTGTTGTCATGGCCCTTTTTTTTAATTACCATCATTTAAATTGATGGTAAACCCAGTTAAAACATGGGTTTTCTTATTTAGTACTATCCTTTAGTAATATCTTCATCATGCACCAAGATCTGAGAGTTCCTGAAAGTCAATAACTGTAATAAAACTGAGTTATAGGAGCTGCATTTTTTACAGTAACACATTCCAGCAGGGCTGGGTGGGCTTTAGTTTTATTGTTAGGGTAACAATATTGTCTGGACTCTGGTAAGACCAACCAACTGCTCAGAAAAGTGAAAATATTCTGCTTGTTGTAAATGAAATAGTTATGGATTGAACAGCCTGCAACACCATGTTTGCTAATGCTTTTATATTAATTGCAAACTTGCTGTTTCATGTTTTCTACACCCAATGTTGATAATAAAAAAACACGTAAATGAGAAATAACCTAGTTTCGTTTACCAAGTCTTTAAGCACTGGGATCCCACTGAGTAGATTAAAAAACAATTGGATGGCTTAGTGAATGGGTCTACGAGGAATACCAGGGGTTATAGAGAGGGCCTCCATGCAATGAAAGCTGCATCTGGTCTACCTAGGAGTCCCTCACTGGGGGGTCAGTTTTTTAACGTCCTTGCCACTGAAAACAAAACATGCCCTGACCGGCCGGCTGACATTTAAAGGAGGGCATTAAACATCCTCTGAGGACACCGTAGTGGAAAAAGATTCCTGGATATGACAGCTCTTGGGCCGGAGGAAACAGGAAGGCAATTTCTCCTCGTCTTGGTGGAGCGTATCAGAAAAACAAAGAGTGGGGCGGTTTGTTCCACGGCAGTCACAATGACATTCCAATAAAACAATCCCGGAGCGCAAGAGGGCCAATTAATCACCGGTGTGGCATGCAGGGGAAAACAAATAGCGAAAACATGAAACGCTTTCTTATCGGCGGTATCCTGCTTTAAGGAAAAAACACTCAGCGGCATTTTCCGTTTGTTTTTGCCCAGACGTGTTCGAGCTACCTTCCCCGCTCTGGGGGCGGCGCGGCGAAGTCAGTGAGAGGTGGCGGGACGCATGGAAATGAGGAGCAGGGGAGGCAGGAGCAGATTTGTTTGATCCGCTCAACCCGCCGTATGGGAAGAGTCTAATGGGACCTGTGAGAGTCAGGGTCAAAGGTCAGCAACTCGGTGAATCATTACGACTTGAGGATGAAAAGGAGAGCCTCTGGAAAACGAATTCTAAAGGGATTATTGTCCTCTCCGCTGAGATGAGCTCTATATTTTCCATTAAGGTGCCTCTCGCTGGATGCACATTATAAGATTTTGATAAGATGTAGATCCAATAAAGTTGTTTCACGCTAACATGGAAGAATGCAGTGAATATAGGAGAGGAAATTGTCTATGTCAGGGTAATCCTCACACCTCTGAGCCCATAACTGCTATGTTGAGCCATGTTATGAGCCACACGAGCCACAGAATGACTCCCTCAGCGAAAAACTTCAGAACATTATACATACTATAATCATCTAATAATCAAACACACACACACACACACACGCATATACACACTTCTTTCAAAGCACATTAGCTGCTTATGCATATAAATGGTGTTTCATAAGCCATAAAATATATGAAGATGAATTTCATCTGACAGATGAAATTGGTTTTGCTTTTGTGAGCAATTTGTGTTACTGAAACAAATCCTTTCACACACACACACACACACACACACACCCTGCCTTTGTCTTCCTCTGCTACACACAAGCACCCACACACAAATGCGTGCACAAACCTGCAGCATATCCCATAAAAGGATGATAAAGGGGATAATAGCAGATGGGCAAGGATGAGGTCTGCTGCTGCTGTGGTACAAAACTCACACAAAGACCTGAGCTCCCAAAGTGCAAACACTCCTACAGTTATATATGCTCACTGTTGACACAGCTACACACATCTGCAACACACACACACACATACACACACAGAGTAAGGAGAGGGACTGATATTCAGGACATCAAGCGTGTCTGTAAACACAGCGGCCTCCTTTCAGACACTGAAACACATTGTCTTCTCTTTATCCTGCATTGTGCCCCATGACGTCGCTCCCACCAAACCCACTCCAGCTCTTACCGACACCCAACACCACCATGTTGTGGTGTCCTAATGCAAACTGTGCTCTTCCTGCAGGTGTCCCCCGTTTTAGGCATCACCGCGGGGACTCTGATCCTGCTGTTCGTGCCCGAGCCCAAGAGAGGCAGCGCCGACCAGCTGGGAGGACGCATCAAGACCCGCACCTCCTGGTTCTGCGACATGAAGGCCCTCGCCAAGAAGTAAGGCTTCTGTCCTGCTGAAATATGTCGCATTTTTGGCCGAGATGAGAACATGCTCGCTATTATCATACCTGTGTCCCTGGTAGATCATTAGTTTCGATGCACAATGCTAAAACTTTAGCATACACTAAAGTTCATGCTAAAGTAACAAAGATGAAAGTAAAAGTTAATAAAGCTTGGTCAACTTTATTTGAGGTTGTATTCATAAGACTGACATAACACTGTCATAACTTTGACATGATAGTTGTCATGAATATTTTTGCAAATTTAATATTTAGGTCACTTTTCCTGCAAGTTGACATTGTCTTTATCAGTGCATTATTAATGTTCACATCTTTATAATCAAATTAAATTGTTACCAAAACACTCCACCCTCTTGTGGGTGGAGTGTTTTGGTAACAATGGTAACAGTCCAGAGCAGTTCAAAACATGAGTAATTCTGTATCATATTTTGCGTAAATATTCCCTAAAAATAATATTGTCCTACGTAATACTACCAGACTTTGCTATGCATCATTTAATGTTAGTTACCTTGAGTCTTCATTTTCTCACTGATGAGATAATGCTAGTTGCCTGCTATCACTCCACGCTGTATGCTAATCTCTCCAGATTCATACCTCATCTGATATGTTCCTTTATTATCTGTAAATAATTGTTATCTGATTGGTTCTGTAAAGAGCAAGAAATCAGCAGAGGAGATGTTAGAGATTGTGTCACAGTCAATGTAACAGTAGTCTGTTGATGTTTTTCTGTTGTACGCCAAGATAAGCATCTGATGTGTTTGGCTTTGTGTGTGTGTGTGTGTGTGTGTGTGTGTGTGTGTGTGTCCTCCTGCTAGTCGGAGCTATGTGTTCTCCTCCCTGGCGTCTGCGGCAGTATCCTTTGCCACCGGTGCGTTTGGTATGTGGATCCCTGCCTACCTGTTCAGAGCCCAGGTGGTGCAGAAGACTGCGGAGGCCTGTACCAAAGAGATCTGCAGCAGCAAAGACAGGTGAGAGTGAGGCCGGGACGCGCGGTTTGATCTCACTGTGGCTTCTGTTAGACTGGCGTCCTTTGAAACCTTGTGAAAGGGAAAGATACCTGCATCCTTTGTTGTTTATTCAGCCATGTTTCAGCCAGAACTGGTCTTCTTCAGGTGTGCTGTACGCGTGTGTGTGGAAAGACGAGGTTACTATGATGTATTCTATGAATTCATCTCATAAAGATTTATCTCAAAATAAAAAAAGTGGGTTCACTGGTTTTAGATGGCTTTACACTGATAAATTCCTACTTCTAACCCAAGAAAGGCAATTGTAAATAGCTTTTCTTTGTTGTGCATGTGTATTTTTCATTATAGTTGCGGCTCAATTTCCAGTTAATCAAGTTCTTTATTTTAACAATCTGATATCATTCTTAAAATCCCAAGATTGGTCTTTTGATCTAACTGGAATGTCTTGAACAGAATAAAAATTGGTATTGATTCGAATTGGGAATTTGTAAATCAGAACTGAATTGAATCTGGAACTCAGTGGAACACCTGGTCATTGTTTTCAGTTTGCATGTCCTGCCTCCATGTTGAAGCCACACCTGAAACCTTGTCCTTCTATTGTATGGTTGCACATATAAAAAAATGTTTTCATATATTCAAATAAAATGACAGCATCTCTCATCTCCTGTCCAGTCTGATCTTCGGGGCGATCACCTGTGTGACGGGGCTGCTGGGCGTGGTGATCGGGGCGGCCACCACGCGCCTGTGCCGCCAGAAGACCGAGCGAGCCGACCCGCTGGTGTGCGCCGTCAGCATGCTGGGCTCAGCCATCTTCATCTGCCTCATCTTCGTCGTGGCCAAGAAAAGCATCATAGGAGCTTATGTAAGCGTCGCTTCTTGACACGCGAACACTGTCGCACCTGTCGCACTGTGTGTCTGTTGTGTGGAAACCAGGCAGGATAATGACTGTGGAAGCCTCATCAAACATTGAAGGGAGACTTGTTCATGAGCTGTAATTATTGAGTCCAGTTTTGCTTCCCTCCTGCCAACAATCCACACAGGTCCCAAATAAAAAAAGGTCCCTCCGACAGAGAGTGATATTAGCATGTTAATTATGGATTAGCCTTAGGGGCTCCGCATTAAAAGGGAAAGCCTGGTAACCCGTTTAACAAGAGAGGGCCGAGTAAAATCTCACCAGGGCGGGGGAAATATTTGCCCGGAGACTTCGCCTGATGGCACTTCCTTTGAGACCTTAAGGCCGCGAGTGGCTCTTTCACCTAATAACGGATCATTCCAGGTAAAATCGTGATGCCTTCAGGTTTGTACCACATCAGGCCAAAAGGAAAGGGTAAACCAGGCAAACACGCGTGATGTTTGCGTGCCTAATGGGCATGCAAAGCAGGAAAGGAAGCAACTTTAACAATCGCTGCTCTGAAACAATGAAGTGGAATTTTTGGGACTCACCAGGCAGGCATTTCACACCCTTATCAGAGACAAAGGTGTAGGAACTGACTTTCAGCAAGTTGCCCAATAACGATGTGGTAAAGATGGAAAAGATGGAAAAGATTTCCCGTACTCATAACCGAACATAACAAACAGGCTTCCGTGTCATAAATGTTGTGACCCAGGCTGCCTTTAGAGACTCAGGCCTCTGACTTAACGCTTCAGCACATGGCTTTTTCTCTCTATATCTGCAGTATACCTCTTGTTTGGGTGTTTGGGATATTAATTAAGGAATAAAACACCGGCTGTTTTAGTTATTTTTGTACAGTTAAAAGGCAGTGACTGGTTTGGTAACATAACATTGCAATAAATAAAAAATGTAAAGGTTTAAATACGAACATAACTTGTTACCATTCAGTGAAACAATACACCATCATCCCTCAACAGGATGTAAAGTGGCCGAGCTGAGCGATGCATAATTACTGGTTCAAGTGTTGATGAAGTGGTCAAAGGTGCACGTTTATCAGGTGTTTTACAGCGGCTTCACTCATGACTCGGTCAATCAGAACGGAGGAGTGGAAGTATCCACATTAACTACATAATTACAGATCTGTCAAACTCGATTTTATCCCGCGGCTGTGTGACAGAGCGGGCTGCATCCTGTGCACTCGGCCCGCTCCGGTGACACCTGCTTTCTATATTTGAATTGGTTCGGAGGCACAATTACGCAGCGAATGTTTCATGCTACATGCTTTATAGGGATTTACCCCCCAAAAAATAAAGATGTATAACACTTTCAATTTGTATAAACTGCACCCAGCATACTCTACATACTGTACAACATTAAATCATCTCACCGTATAGCGGCGGTTGTAAGTGATCAACTCAGGTTTCATGGCAAGGCACTGACAGATGTGTTATATTATACAGCGTGACATGCCTGTAATGGTGGGTGCTGCTCTGTCTAGGCCCATTGACCCCGCGCAGCTGTTGTCTCCTCAACACCCAGCCTGGTCTGAGGAACGGTTGGGCTTCTCCCTTTTAGGAGGCAATGTGTCGGTCACGGTGTCTGGTTCGCAGCTCTCACAACAGACCTGTCTACATCTCCGGCAGCGGTCGGGCAGCCTCTGCGGCTCTCTGTAGGTCTGGCAGGACTGGCACGAGGGTTATTCCCCAGTAAGGAAACGCGCACCCACCGGCAGTGTCAAACAGTGCCAGACCAGGCAATGGAGATACACGAGATTCCACTGCAACCAAATCCCTCTGGGTCTGTTATTGGAAGTGGCCAAACAGCCCCACCAGCTGCTACCAGCCCTTGTTTGAGGTTTAGATGTTAAGAGCCTGTGTGTACATACACTGAATGTCACCCCGGCTGCGTTATTTGATATTTTCATTTTCAGTTGTGATTGGACAGAGCGATTATTCATACACAGCTTAATACAACTGGATCCAAAGTCAGGAAGCGTTTAAAATGTTTTCACCTTTAATATAGGATGTGTTTGCCAAGACTTAGAATAGACAATCCTTATCATCCCTTGTGCTGTTTTTCAGCTCTTCGGCTAAATACTCAACGGGACCAAAATGAAGGGCTGCACATCTATGTATAATTGGGCCACAGCATAATAACATGTTCCCAAACCGCAGCATCCAAAGCACTTTTATTCAGCAGCAGACTCCCACAGACGGTATCTGCACCATGCAGAAACTCCCCTTGGCTGCAGGTCCTGTTACCAGCCTTCTGTGCAGTGAAAATTGGCCAATCGCAGTTAGCGCTAAATGCACGATCTCTTCTTCTTTATTTAGGTCTGCATCTTCATCGGGGAAACGCTGCTGTTCCTGAACTGGGCCATCACGGCGGACATTTTAATGGTACGTACCGAGAGCCTATACTTATCCGCCGGGTCACTGGAAACTTCTGCAGTGGACTGTAACAAATGGCGGTCATCCCTTTAGATGCAGCCTCTTATTTGGAGTTATGAAATGTGTGAGTGTGCAGGGACCCTGTATAGCACGGGCGGGGTTGATAATTACCCCTCTGACCGAGATTGATTCATACACCACTCGTGGAAATAAAAGGAGGGAGGCCCCTGTTTTTTTCTTTATGTGTTTTTGAGAAAAGCGAGGGACAGAGTAAGGAGAGATGGCAGCTGCATGCTTGCGTGAGCCAAATGAAATGAGACTTCCTGTAATGTGGGTGTACCAGCCAGCTCCTTAATCTGCCAGTTTGGATGGAGACTGCGGTGAGTGTGTAGAGACAGGGACAGACCACTACAGCGGGCTAGAGAGACAACAGCGGCTCTCGCTCTGGCATTTCTAATCTGACGGACAGGCCCGACTTGGCCGGGACGCCCCGACAGCGGAGAGGTGGGCTCTCCCGTACAAGACTCCAGGAGTTGTTTTATTATGGATGCGCGAACCCCTCTGCCTCTTCCTACTCATCACCTTACACGATCTCATGCACTTTCTCACCTCCCTCTCCTCCTCTCTCTCTCTGCAGTTTGTTGTGATCCCCACGCGGAGAGCTACAGCTGTCGCCTTTCAGGGCTTCACTTCTCACCTCCTTGGCGATGCGGGGAGCCCGTACCTGATAGGCCTGGTAAGACTCAACTACAAACAGAACAGCTGGGTGGTTAAAGGTGTATAAATGTTGCATTCATCCCAGATCATCAGGGGTGTGACGATTCACTCATTGCATTGATGCATGGATTATAAATTTTGTCAGTTCAGCTGCATTGATCTGATCAAACGAATCACTCTGACTTTTGCTTTGAATCAAAGCATGTATTAATCCAAAAAAAGTAGTTCTGTTGTCCAATTTTTTAACATTTCAGAAGGAAAAACAGTCGTCTTATATAGTTGCATGTTTATAGGGAATGAGAAAAATTTGCACTCACTGTTGGATAAAATGTTATCCAAGAAGGATTGCACAGTGATTTTAAGAAAGACAGTCCAAAAAATGAAAAAAGGGAATGAAAAATGAGTATCTATATTGATTCATTTAACATTTTTACAACAAGAATTTCGCCTAAAGGCTTCATCAGACTGAATCGGATTGTTGACATTGGTGTATAAACTTGAATTGAACTGAATCGTTCCAACAAGAAAAATCGGTCTTAAATCGAACTGCCAACTGCTGAATCAGATTGAATCTCTGTCGAGCCAAAAATGCATACTCCATTTACTACCCACTAATGTATTCATGAGTAGCGAGGACAAATCTGTAAAACATCCCATTCATACACACACAACACATTTAGACACCAATTTGGCCCGCTCTGTAAGTGAGCCGCTGCAGAGTGAGATACAAGAGCAGCTTTTAGCCCGCGTCTCAGGAGGGGCGGCGAACGGAGTTGTGATTTCACCACCTCCGTTCAGAGCCTGTCAGGGTGTTTTCTAGTAAATCTCGTGGCTCCCGAGACGGGCCGGCGTTACTGTGCAATCGTGCAGCGTCTCTTACTGGCACGCTGCGCCTCTCAAGGTCACCGTGTTCCCTCTCCAGTCCTCAGACAATAGCTGTGGTCCTTGCATCTCGGAGGCCAGAATACAAGGCCCGCTTGCTATTCGGAGGGACAATAAAACAGGATCCACCTCGGATTGTGAACTGGCATTCTTCTCATTCCAAACAGAGTATGGGCATTTTTTAAAGTTAAACAGTAACTCCATGGAAGTAGCCCTTCAGCGGGCCTTATTTCAGCTCAGAGCGCGCTGCAAAAGCTGCACACATCACACACCGACATGAGCCAAGTGAAAGTGTTTGTTGGGGGAAATGAGCAGTGGTGGACAGAGGACTAGAAAGTGCGACTGAAGGAGAAGAACTGTTACTTTGCTGATATTTCACACAAGCGGAACTGTAAAAGTCTGCCCAAGTAAATAAAAAGAAGCTCATTTAAAATGTCCTCAAAGTAAAAGTTACTGAGTTGCTTTTTCAAGACAACTTAGATGTGAGCTTTTACGTGCAATTCCAAAAAGAGCAAGAGTACAAAAATCAAGCACGGCTATTCACTGGAAAATTGTTAATTTAAAAAAAAAAAGTGCATAAACAAAGTAAAACTAGATTACTCTTCACTGTGAAAGGCTCCACAGTTTGCCAGTTTACAATGATCCAGTGTCTGATGCTTAGAGAGAGCCTGCAAAATGTGCACTCTGTAATGGATGTGAATTAAAATGTAATGAACAACAATATTTAGTATTACAGTTCACATAAAAAATGTTGCTTATGTAAAAATGTACTAAAATTACTGACTAATTGATGAAAAAAAGTGCAGGTCCACAAAAAAAGCTACCAACATGTAAATGTAATTAGTTGGAAACGAGTGACAAGCGTTTGTATGTCTTTCTTATCTCTAATGTTGCAATAACACTGTGACCATATATCACAATGTACACTTCACATCCTAATTCTTAAATAATCTCATCAATGTTTAACAGGCACTTTGGGCTCAGCAAATAGCTGAGACAGAGCAGATCACTGTTACGTGTTTGCATTGTGTTTAATTGCCGCCTCTCTGGCTCGGAGCCTGGGTCGTGTAAACAAAGGTAGAGGAAGTTGTTCTTTGATTAGCGAATCAGACTGATCCCTGAGTCCTTGACATCCTTCGCCGGTGACAGACGCAGCTGCTGAGTCGCACAGAGAGAGGTCTGTTTTTTTTTGTGCAAATGGAGATGTTAAACCTCCGTCAACTACCGACAAGCTCTTCAAAAGACAAGAACAAAACCGGTGGCACAAAAAACATCTTGGAAACAGAGTCAGGAAAAAACAAAGTGCTGTATTGTTTTTACGGATCAAATAAAACGCCGGTGTTGCCTTTACATCACACAAACAGAGCTTGAAACATGCGTGGATAAGGTATTGTACAAGGCCAATGCCCTGGTGATGTCTCAACAAGCTCCACATGTCAGAATATTTTAACACACACACACACACTGTCAACCAGAAGTAGCCCGTCACGGCCCCGCAGTCAGGCAGTCACCCTGTTCCTCTGCGTGGCCTCCAGGGCAGGCGTCTCCTCTGAGTGACACGCTGAACGTCCCTGGGTTTCTCACCCTTCCACAAACATCTGACCACCGAGGCCCAGAATGCACCAAGTGCGTCACCACTCAGTCCTCAGCTCCTCAGCTGAGGTTTAACATCCGAGTGTGATGGACTTGTCGTGACGCAGGCCCGCGCGCAGGCGGATGCACACTCACTCAGACTGGCACATGTCCCACAAAGAGGCAAAGAGGCAAGGGAGAAATCTTTAAAAAATAGACTGCTCATTATTGCTTAGCAACCACAGGAGAGCCTTGAGTCAGGCTTTTGGTTCAGAGTTGGATTTTGGCATGTGCATGTGCGCCAAATTTTAGGCCCTGCAGAAGATACACCCAACATCTTTGTCTGTTGGAGGCTGTGTGTAGATATAATGGCACAGTTCACTCAAAGTGCAATAAAAGATTTTCACCCATATAACCCTAATGCAATCTGTGCTTTGGCAGATCTCCCCAGTGTCCTGGCATCCCAGTACAATGGGGCTGTAACGTGGTTAATGTGGATAATGCTTTGTAGAAGAGAAAATGTACATGTGAAAAACTCAACAGCAACAGCTTTTTCCAAAAGGAATGACACTGTTAGCTGACACAATCCATAGCTCTTGGGGGCACAGAGATTTGGTGGGAACTATTTCCTACGGAAGAACACCAGCAAACTATATCTATCCGCCCTGCGTTTGTACTCCTTGTCCCTGCGGGCTGCTCCATATCAGTGTCATTGTTTTTGGAAAGAGCTGCGGTAAGCGGGGAAAATGTCTTTTTGTGTATTTTGGGTGAACTGGTCCTTTAATTAGTCGGTGGGCGACGGCCACAAAATTACCACCTTCTCTGCTGTGTGAAAAGTGCATTCGAGCATCCGAGGCCCTCGCAGCCGGGGCCAAGATACAACTTCATCCGCACGTAGTCCGCGGCGGTTGTCACACAGGAACCGTCCCCCTGAGAAACACTCTTAATGGACTAGTTCCATATAGGAGCGGGACATGGCCCGAGGCAGAGTGGGTGGCAGGGGAACGCCAGGAACAATCTCGCTGCAATCTTCCAAGAAATGCCTGCTAGCACAAGTACAATAATTAGACATGCATCAGTCCGCTGTGTATTTTTAGCCGAGCCATTTTATCATCAGCGGCAGAGTGCATGTGGCAGGCAATGGAGTGCAGCATGGCACATACCTGACTGGCTAAGCCCTGCGCTGCCCACACACACAGCCACTGGCCGCGCACCAGATTTTGTCTCACACATGCATTTATGTATTTATGCGAACACTTCCCTCTCGCTCTGCATGCAAACAGACGCGCACGCTCGCCATGCACACACACACACACACACAAACACACTCCCTCTCTCTGACATCCTCCTGTCAGCAGTTCTCCCGCTCGCCCTGCAGAGAGCCTCTTTCTGCTGATGCTAACATATAATCAATGTGCTTCAGCCAGGGTGACCTGTGTCCGCTCAGACCCTCACTCACACGCGCGGGGAGAGAGAGAGGGAAAACCCCCTCATTTCTGCTGAGCGCACTTCACCACAAATACACTAATCTGCTGAGAGCTATAATCAGCAAGCCTCCTCTCTCTTTGTCCCTCTCCATCTCTCTCAGCCTTGATTGTCAGCATGGTGATCTATAAGTGTCGGAGGAGCTGCTATATAGGAAGGCAGAGAACTGTCGCCCCGCGCTCCAGCTGTTGTTTTCCTTTGCGCCGCGCACGACAGCTTCTCTCCGCCGGCGTTACTCAAGCCTTCCACAAAAAGATGACCTGTTAGCCGCGAAATCCTGCCTGGTTTGAAACAAAAACAGGGCGTCTTACATCATAGAGTGTGGAGTGGGTTTTTCTGTTGCCATGATGAAATATCCACATGCTGCCCTGGTAAAACACTCAGTGTGAGTGTGTAACCAGCATAGCTTCATGTATCAGTCAGACTTGCAGGCTGGAATGGTGTTTTCACAGCTAACCCTGAATCTCAGTAAAGCCATTCTCTCTTCTGTCTTTGTACGCGTGACTGTCTTTGTGGGTGTGTGTGTGACTGTGTGTGTGTTGGTATGTGTTTTGTGCAGATCTCGGACGCCCTTCAGGAGAGCTACGCTACGTCAATGCTGTGGCAGTTCCTCAGTCTGGGCTATGCCCTCATGCTCTGTCCCTTTGTCATCGTCCTGGGGGGGATGTTCTTCCTGGCGACGGCTCTGTTTTTCCTGGACGACCGGGAGAAGGCCGAGAAACAGTAAGTGACTCACGCGCTGTTCGAATCCGTGCGGCAAACAACGCATCATTAACTCATTCATTATTTAGCGATTCATTACCTGAATAATTTATACCGACTGGAGATGTCTCGAGAATTGATCGCTACCCTTCTCTGCCCTTCTGGGGAGAAAACTTCTCCTGGCAACAGCTTGAACATTTCCTCAATCCAAGCGCAACACCTGAGTGCATGAACTTGCAGAAGCAGCAATAACTGGTTTTATCCGGAGCTACAGAGAGGTTACAGATTGAAAAGACTCTCTCAGGTGGAGGCCGTATTGTTTTAATGATATCCCGGAGTCAGAGGTATCTAAGATACACACTGCCCAGTACTCACAGCAATGCCAACAATGGTGCCAACCTTGCCAGACTCATGGAGGCCCTGAAGCCAGTAGAAAGCCCCAGTCAGCTGTAAGTGCTCCAGAGCTGACACAAGCTGTTCCAGCCATCAATTTATTAAAGTGTGCTTACTTAGTCTTTTATGAGCTACCGCCCCTCATATTCATGCATTCATATTTTCCCCTTTCCAACACCAAAACACAAACCCATGAGGGCACAGTAGCTTGCCATGGCCTTAAAAGGCTAAAACAAACACACTCATCCTCTTTCAGATGGTGAGACATGAGATTTTTTCCCCCTTTCTTCCTTTTTTTCTTCATTTTTATCGCGTTGACTGGCTCCCCTGATGCCGGGGCTCTAAGAAATGACTTCCTTCCTGTGGAAGATGAGGGACATTTTTAGGCAGGATGGCAGTCTGATGTCTGACGTTCGTCTGCAGTATCTGTCTTCACCCTGCGGTGCCGGGTGCCGGTCGCTGGTCGTTCCCACGCTGGAACTCCCCACAGAGGGCAGATCCGTGAAGTATTTAAGACCAGCATGACCAGAATGAACATATTCATAGCCATTTGAGTAGGAAACACAGGCCTCTATGTAGCGAAGCTTGCAGAAGTAGAAAATGCAGTCACAGATCTTTTGTGGAAACCGCGAACTTCGCTTTTCAGAGGATTTACTGCATCATATAATCCTAGGGGTGAGCTGCCATCCCATCAGTTAGCATCCCTCCTGTATTAATATTCAGTCTCAGAGGGGTCATAGCCGAGGCAGAGAACCATGGCCACCACTTGTAAGCCATGCTGCGGCTGTGACTGGGCCCCGGCCAGGAAAAAAAAGGGGAAGAAAGGTAGAACAATGATAAATAAAGTCACACTCTTGCCGTCATGCCAGTAACTGACACTACTTTGTGGTTTGATAATGTGGTTCAAACTATCTGACCGCATTATTGCCCAACGTGGGGGGATGGAACATGTTCACTCAAACTACACTCTAACCACAACCTCTTGACTTCCACACCACATTGAGAAGGACTAATCGCCCAGCAGACGGGGTTAAAAAGGATTAGTGTTCAGTTTTCAGAAACTAAACAGAGGATGGACGAGCAGGCAGGGATGGAAAGTCATTCCTGTACATCATTTTGCATCCTTAACATGGGTCTGTGGTTATTGGAATTTTCCAGTTCTTTCCCATTTTATACCCCATTACATTTCAAAGCAAATATCCGACTTTTTGCTGAACTACACTTATGTATCAACTCTAATGACCATGGATGTCATCAGTTAATACCAGAGCATTATACTGAATACACTGTATACTCACTTAGATACATTTATGACCACACTACATTTGTTCAAATAGAAATTTCCACCAGCATCTACCACAGTACCGTCCCATCAAAGTATTTAATAGGACGGTTTTCAGTTTTCCGGTGTTCTGCAGCAGGAAATAGTTCCAAATGAAACTCTTTGCCCCTGAGGGCTGTTGATTATGTTTGGTATCTGTATCATTGTTTTTGGAAAGAACTGCGGCTGTTGAGTTTTTCCGTGTTAATTTTTGACAGTTTTAGCTGTACAAACAAACTCCCTGTTAGCCTTATCATATTATGGTGCTGGAAGACAGACCGGAAACCTCACCAAATCACACACAAACTATCTGGATGGATAGATTGCATTAGGTGTAGTAAGTAGGAAAATTTTTTTTTTTTGCATTTTGTTTGAACTGTTCCTTTAAACACAGGATTTGCACACCTCCTCCTCTGCTCTTATGTTTCAATTATAGAAGGGTTAATTATAAACGAACTTGTTGGACTGCATCCAAGCATATAATGGACAAACATAGTGTTGCATACTTCATGTAGCAGAGAACAATGTGCCACAGTCCTCTGCAGAGCCCCTGCAGATTTGGGACTAGTGACATCGTAACAAAGAGAAAGACTCCAGACAAGCTCGGACAACAGCAGCTTTTATGTAACAAGCTTCAAACAGCACTTCAGGGACCAAGAAAGTGACAACATCAACAACTACACAAAACCTGGGTTATTCCACGACTGCGATATTTATAGCATCCATTCACGCTCTAAAGCCCCCGATTTATAAATTTCCCCTGACTTTACAAAGCGCTTTGCAGCTTTTTTTCCCTTCTTCTATGAGTGTGTCCTCAGATACACAGCGCTATTTATAAAAGGCATGGAGCCCAATGAGTTACTCATTGAAGCGCGCCTGTCTATTTCCAGCCTAGAAGAGCGCTTTATTATTTCTAGGTTGTTGGCTTTTTTTGGCTGAGGGGATGCCATTAATAGCTCAGGTTCAGTGCATATCCACCCCGCACACACACACGTTTTCGCACACATACAACACACTCACACACGTGGATGAGAGCACATCTGTCTCATCTGCTATGCCAGTGCTTCTTGACAGTGAAGATACAGTATGGGTCAGGGCAGGCTGAAGTTTTTGGCCCGGAGGATCAGAGAAGATGATTTGTGCATAAGAGTTGGAAAGACTGAAGAAAAACAGTGAAGGTCTGTTAGGTAGAAACAGATGAAAGATCGAGATGAGGCCCAAAAGAGAAAATGATGGACCCTGCGTGTCGGCTCAGAAGATCTGTCTTGTGTTGTTCATCCCTGATTCCTGACATAGTTCTCCTCTCGTTGCCAGGTTGAACCAGCTGACACGACCGCCCTCCTCCGTCAAGGTATGACCAGGTAATTTGCATTCAAATAGGCCCCTTTTTCTCCTCAAGAGGCCTTTTCTCTTTGCAGCTTTTCACATCAGCAATTTTAAGAGCAAAGTAAGGGGCTGATAAAGAGGAGACATTCATGGAACATAAACATTTATAGAGCCGCTTTTGTCACTTCTTGGCAAGCATCGTGCAGCCCTCCTTTCATTAGGAGGCACAAACTCAACAAGCTCTGCAAACATAAAGATTTTTTAGAGATTTTTAGCTTAAGAGCAACTTTGACCCGAGGCTATCCAGACCTTTTAATCATGACAGTGTAAACGCTGGAAGTGATATGCATGATGATACAAGCGATTGATCTATGATCTGTTTCCTGGTCCATTGTATTAATGAAGTGTCTAGGCATTCTTGGTGGGGTTATTTGGCTTCGTATCTGGCATCTTATCAAGACCCGAGTTGCCTTGCCTCCTTCCTGCCTTTATCAGACTCACACACATGGTGCAAAAGCTCTCTCAGTAATTATTAACTGAGAAAAAAGACACAACAGTTGGCAATACACCAGGCAGCTCCGCTCAGTAGGACAATAGGGAGCTACTGTAGTTGCCGGTAAAGAATAACAAGATTAAACTCTGACTCACTGATTGCTAGGGCAAGGTTTTTGTTGTGACTCACTTGTAAAGGTTATCATGTTCAGCCAACAGGTCAAGGTTTTGCACGTTCTTGCTCATTTCTTTGTACCCTCATTGGTTTGTTTGGCTTCCAAGATATTCGTCAAATGCCATAGTAACAAAATGTGCAGTAAACAGGTGATTTATGTGCACACTGCTGGGTTTATTGTTACCACCTTCTCATAATTCCCTGTGTGTATCCTTTTATAGGAAATGGGGAGTACCAAAGTGTAATGAGTGAATGACAAACAAGTCACTTCGTCTTATATGGCAGCTCTTGTTTTTGAAATATTTTTCTTGGATTACGGTGACCAAACAAGATTATGTTTTGTGCTTATCTTTTGTAAAGAAATGCAAATCAGATTGCGTTTATTTGTGCAAGGATTGACGAGATCCCAAGAACAAAGAGGCTTGCTGACAAACGCCCTGATTAGAATTTTTAAAACTGCATCAACTTCTAAAAAGCAGAAAATCAAGATTCCTGCCATTTCTTGCATGCTGGATAGGCTTTTATTCAGGAAGAAGAGCGATGATTTGCCAAAATTGCAAGTCCTTGCAGTGTGTGAGGGCAATACTTGATGTGATGAAAAAAAAAAAAACAACTTGCCTTCACAAAAGTGCAAATTCCTGGAGAGGCTAAGGAGAGGATGATCTCCGGATCTTAAGGACTGCGGTGTCGTTATCAGCGGCAGGGCGACATTAGCATGCGGAGCGAATGGCAGGTGACATGAAAGGCTCCCATGTGGCTGCCACGCGTTTCAGGTTTCAGTCCATGAGTGGCATTTTCTGCTCCTGGCCTCGGGGTTTCATCAGCTCTCTGTCACACACAGGAGCCAAAGCTTTTCCCCTCTGCTGTCAAAACGGCTAATTATAGAAAACAGTGGCAGCGGCGACACGAGGTCAGAGTTGAAACTTGAATCTTCATTTTCTATTCTGAAGTGGAACATGAGGGCGACAACAAATTAGTTTCCAAGGGTAATCCGATCAGAGGCGTGGAATATTTCCTCACAGATCAATACTTGTGACAGCTGCCTGCTCTGCGATGACAAGTCCACCTTCCATATTTACAACATGCTGTTAATCTGAGACGCAGATTAAGGGACATGAAAGTAGCTGGTACACATAACAGTGGTGACAGTTGCTGTGATGGTTCAAAGTTACAATGAAATGAGAAATGACTTCTTCAATTTGTTAGATAATTCTCCATGCCAGAATATTAATCAATTTAAAGGTGCGATATGTAAAAGAGTGATGACCCTTTAGACTGAAATGACTCACTGATAAATTAAATGCGTATTCCTTATTTTTTTTAAGTTGAGTCTAAGCAGCCAACCCTCCAACCCTTAAACAATGTTAAAGGTGAAATTGGATTTTTCTGTACTTTTATCAAAATCCCATTACTTCTGTGTCCTGGAAAACATCCATTATAGTTACACTGCAATGAATGACAAAACAGAATGTCAGTGTAGATTTTCTTTACAAAAATTGTGAGAATCGTGTACCGACATGCTAACAAGCTAGCATTATGCTTACCAATATGCTAGCTCACTTTCACCATCACATTTGCTGCTGTTTGTTTAGCTTTGGCACTCTCATACTACCAGTATGACTCATTTGTCTGGCAGGATGAGTTAGCTAATGATAGACAGATGATCGATCACCTGCTACGTATTCATGTGAATGCCGCTTGCTGCCGCCGCTTTTCCAACAGGACCCGACTCTGTTTAATGTAGTGAACAACGGAAATGATATCCGAGTATGTTTATGCCAGGCTATCAAAGCATCACACTGGTTTACAGTTTTTGAAGTTGCCTCACTGTGTTAAGCCCCGCCCGAACAAGCTGTTTCAACAGGAAACACATCAAATAAAGGAAGCAAGAGGCTTTCAAAATAGCGTTTCATTGTGCCTTTCAGGAGAATCATTGAATTGCAGCAAAGGTGTTTCGCCCAGACAAGTGCTGAGAAAATACGAGGAACCTAAAAAGGGAAAAAATGAGAGAGAGAGAGGGAAGACGGGAGACTGTCGGATAAATGAGGATGGAGAGAGGCAGCAGTCGCCCTAAGCTGTTATACATCGCAAGCTATTAATCTCTTGTGATGCAATCCCACACGGAGATCAGATAAAGTGAGATCCAATTAACTTCCTCCGCAGGAGTAAGCGGCCTCCGCTGACCACTGAGCATGGATTCACTCCACAGCACACGTTAACTAGAGGCGATCCCCAAGTTGGGGGCTGTCAAAAAATCAGCGTGAGCTCTGACAACAGGGCTCGACACTTATTTATTCACCGACCGCTAACCCCTGACTTCTCGGGGAGGAAATTCACAACACGAGGCAGCGCTCCGGTTCAGCCTCTGCTGTCCAAACTCCAAACTGTTAGAAGTATTTATACAGCTGCAGCAGCTACACACTTTCCTTCATGACGCTCTTAACACTCAACAAAAGCTTTGAGCCCTCAGTCAGCAGGGCTGAGTGGGTTCACGGAGCCGGGCAGAGCCCTAACCACAGACCACACACACACACACACACACACACACACACACACACACACAGTGCATATCCAGGCTCAATATAGCAGGAGAGACCCTTGACTTTCACACCGTCCTCTTTCATAGGTGAATAAATAATAGGAAGAACCCTATTCACTGCTTTCTTAAACGTGTCTATGGTCTTGTTTACCAGCTTCCTCCATCCCAACGCGAAGCCAGCCAGACCTATGGCAGCGTCAGATCATTCAGCCCAGCCACGTTCAGTCATGATTTCCATCCAAAAACCCACTTCTCGTTGGTTTGATTAGAGTTTGATTGCATGCCAGACCAATCAGACCTCCCCCTTTGCCTGAGAAGCCAACAATCTCCGCCGCAGTGATAGTGGAGCTGCGAGGAGGCAGGCCAGTCTCGCGGATATCAAAGCGTTCAGAGCTCTAATTACTGTCACGCTGGCATTTGAACAACTTCACTTCAAGTTTGGCGCGTAAACATAAACAGTTTGCCGAGGTTTTACAGTAACAACGGAGACTAATAAGTGAAGAAAACGATTGGTCCCGGAGAGGACTGAATCTCTATCCACTGAGCACATCATTTTGTAAAATCCTCTAATCCCCTGTTTCAGCTAATTGCTCTTATTTGAATAGTATATCACAGTGCAGCTGTTTTTTTGGGGGACATGCATGTATATATATATATATATATTTGTGTGCATGCGCGTGTTTGTGTGAATGGAAGACACGAGCTTGGATCAGCGCTCTGCCAAGCCCCCTGCACTAATCCTATTGTAGCAGCAGTGGTATCTTGTGTACTGGAGCATCCGGGGCAGAAGGATTGCACAGTAATGACAGACCACAACAAGCAGCGGGACTCGCTGCCATCTCCCTCATCCAATCTGGAGAGATCACAGCCACGGCCCCGTGAGCTCTTAATGGCCAAATCTCCGACTGCAATATAGTGTTCCCCTTGGCATTGCATTTCCCCCGACAGGGCTGGCTTTGTTTACGTGTATTTCGGCAGCTGGAATGCATTTTTGCAAAGTCAGACTGAATTATCATGAAGGAGTCATTTCAGTCCGTCGGTCTGGTCAGTCCATTTTGAGATTCTGGTAGCAAAAACAACAAAACCAACCAATCAACCAACAGAAGAAGAAAAAAAAATCAGTAATAAATAAATAAATAAATTTAAAAAATCTTAGAACAATTTGAAGAATTTTGTTCTGAAATGAAATATGGGCCGTCTAAAAAAGAAAGATCCACATTATTTATCTATGTGATTGATGATTTTGGTGCAGTAATGGCACAAAAACATTTTCATATTTTTTAGATTTTAGAGACAATGAGGAATTGCAACTAAATTTTTTCCCCCTCATTTTTTCTCTGTCTTTTCTTTTTGTATTTCGGAAAAGAACTACTTCATTCTGAGATCCTATGCTACCTCACAGTATCAAAAACATTATGTTACATCAAGTCCTTCCCTTCATCAGTATTCATCTCTTCATATGCCTTTCCATGTAAGAAAAAATGTTTTGGGCACTAAGTAAGGTGTTAGTGTGTAGTGAGGCAGGTGCATTGTAAGAATTAATCCACATCAACATGCAGATGTAAATTCCATTGCAGTGATTGTGTTTGGTTTGAGGATCCTGATCCTAGTGTGTTTTGGTATGTTGTGTTCAGTCCAACATGTAAGTCAGAGGCGGCTCCTCCTGGGTGGGTGTTATCAGGAAGGTCCTAACAGATGGCCCAGGAGCTTTCGACCTCAACATTAATTACACGAGAACGTCCCGTGGTGAGGACAGACTCTAACCACACTGTTTCCTCTTCTCTCTCTGTCAGGTGACAAGCAAGTGAGGGGCCATCCAAAGGAACAACCAAAAAGGATGACATAAAGGAGATAAACAGCGAGGGCAGCTGACCCGCTTCTTTAAAACCACGCCAATGTCCTCATCGCCGCCACCGCCACCTCCATCATCCTCATCCTGGCTCCTGCTCTTCCTCCGCACGCGCTCGCGGAGGCTGTTAATAACTGGAAGCGAGGGCGCGTCTTGCCCCTCCCGTACACACCTCTGAAATCACAGGCCGGTGAGAAGGCACCCAACCCGGCGCGTCGAAGCCGGCCGGCTGACAGCTGGTGTCCTCCTCACCTCTGTCCGCCAGGATCCACTGAACCTTCCAGGGAGGCGGCGGGGCGGTGAGAC